>JAGFPH010006045.1:0-22208 GCA_018207615.1 Philaenus spumarius | reverse complement strand
TAAATGTTCAACACTTTTATTGCTTGAAACTTAATTTTCAAAATTTTCACCATATCCTTAAGGAATGCAAATTCACGCTTTTGTGAATTATACAAACCACTTATTTATACATTCTTCAATATCAAGGAATTATAGTATGGAGAGTATAGTTTTATTAAACAATGAGCATATATTATAATCATGTAATCAAAGAATCATTCTTAAGAGTAACATAAGATGATTTTTTTGCCTGACAGCTTCGGTGGCTGAAACTGGACACCCTTATCTTGGCTGTTACAAAGATTCTGAGTTCAAAAGAAAGCTTGAAGGTCAATTTAAGGATTTTGGTCAAAACAACACTCCGCAAAAATGTGTCGACTTCTGTAGTGAAGGAGGATATAAGTATGCAGGCATGCAATACAGGTGAGGAGTTATTAAATATAGTGAAGTTTGTCTACATTAAGGTGTTTCATCGATTGTTCATTTTTCTGTAAAAGGTGTAATACAGTAAGTTAATTTATAACCGCTACATCATTGAGAATGTGCTTGTAAATAGTCTGAGTGATTATTACTTTTGTAACAAAATCTTTGAACAGTTTGATGCTTTGTAACAAGTATTGATGCAGTTCTATTGTATTTGTGAAGCTAAGTGCAATCAATAATGACAAAACTGTGGTACAGCATAGTTTTAAATTAAGTGTAATGAATGAATATTGTTAAGTTTTAAATATTTTTGAATATACAGGAAATATTATTTTAATTTTGTTAAATTTAATGATGTCTTCCAAGAAGTAAATTATTGACTAATAATAAATAGTTTTTTTAATTGTTTAGTAAATATAGTTTATAAATCTGGGCAAGCGCCTGGTAGACAGTTCAACAAGACAGTTTTAGTTAGTGAAATAATACAATAAAGTAATATAAAAATAACCTTTAACATAAAAGTACAAAGGTTTTATGCAATATTTAAATGAGGTGTATATATTTTATCAGTAACACAATATATGTACAGCTCTCATATTCCATTCTCTGTCAATAAAAAGTTTTCATGAAATCATAACACTATAATATATAATTGATTGATATAATATATAAAAAATTAGGTTTAAAATAAATATTGTTCAAAAGAAATGGATCAGAAATGGAGACAAGTTTTGTTCCAATTAGGTCCACAAATCTAATTCTAAAGAAACCGTTTAAAAATTAACCATCCAAATTTTTAGTTTTTTTAACTAACATTTATACCTAAACAAGTCAGAAACTTTAAACTTGAAACATGGAAGTTTGGGCCCAGATAAATTTATTTCATAAAGGGTTTCTTTCCACTGCCTTTTAGATTACCTTAGAGTTTCAAAGAAACAAATTTGGCCCCACGTTTTACCTGTAAACGTTATAAGTAATAAAATATGCAATGACAGTTTACTAAAAATTTTTCATTTTTTCAATAATACATGATTTCTATTACAAAGAAAAAACACTCAATGCATAGTTTACGGCACTCAGACAACAATGTGATTATTTTATCTCAATCCGATAAGTAGTTGAGTTAAATTTTCTTTTGAGATTTTCTTGTTGTTTTTGCAGTAGAATACAAACCACATGTCAAGTTTTCAACTTGTCTGGAAGTAGTCATCAATTTTTATGAGTGAGTAATAAATGTGTAATTAATTGTATTATATTCCTCATTTTGTTTTTGGCATCCATTTTTTGTTTATGAGGTTAGACCTAAGTGTTTAAAAATATCTTTATGTAACATCAGTATATTATAAATAACTTCATGCCTAAGCAATTATCAATATTAACAACTTCGAATAAAATAAAGAGAAAGTAAATAATTTTTTATTTGTTTGAGAAAGAAGTGAAATATTTTATGTGAGCCTCAAACTTTTCAGAAGTATTAGTACTCATGTTCAGTACTCCATGTCTTTGTAAAGATCACCAAAATGAAAAAGGGAACAGCTTAAAAAATGAACAATTTGAGTGTTTATTTATTTTAAGGTAAAGTGTTTCTTACTTTATTTATTTTCACTCTTGAAATCCTTGCTTTTACTTATGATGATGTTTGGCAGCCAGATTGGTAGATAGACTGAAGGAGGCAATTGAAAGATAAATCACAAAAAGTACGGCTCTCAGTAAATGAAAGAACACCATGATCACACCTAGGAAGCAGCAAAGGTTTTAAAATGTCTTAAAGTACAAGTGGATAACCAACATTTTGAAAATGTCAGAGTTTAAGTATTTGGGCGCTTAGTCGACAGAAAGAAATGCTCACAGAAATAAAGATTTATAAAACAATCTTAAAACCTACTGTTAGGTAAGGTGCAGAAACTTGGGCTTTGAAGTACAGATCCAATTTATATATGGGAATGAAAAATATTAAGAATGATCTTTGGGCCAGTCTGCGAGGGTTGTGCGTAAAAGATGAGAACTAACTTAGAAGAACTGGCAAATATGTGTAAAGAACCCAAGATAGTGAACCCATAAAAATGGTGAGGTTGAGATGGTTGGGACATGTGGAAAGAATGGAGGACAGTGAAAAGGGTTTATTATTAAGTATTAATTCAAGCCAGAGAGAAGAAGATAGATAGATAGATAGATAGATATAGCCTTTATTTCTGGGCGAAGTTAGGACCATCAGGTCCTCTCTTCCACTTAACCCATGTACATTCGGTAAACAAAAACAAGAACAATAAAACTTAAGCCTAAAACAAAACAAATAATATTGATTTAACTAAAGACAAAAGAACTTTGCATCAAACAAAAATACATACTAATTTGGATAATAATATTAAAAATAAGAAATAAAATCCTTAACTAATAAAGATTACTAAAAATATAACCTAATTATAAACATTTAAATATATACATATATAACAACATATAAGAATTTAAATATATTTATTAACAAGAAAATACATTCACACTCACATTCATACATATCATACAATTTAAATAAACGAATTCCTTTCCTACACACCCCGAGCGAAGATCAGTCCACGTCCAAACCATTTAAGAAATGCAGTTTTAGTGATTTTGAAAATTGAGCACGGCTATGTATGGTTTTAAGGAGATCTGGTAACGAATTCCACAAGCGACATGCCGTTACGGTAAAAGATTTATTATACATTACAGTTCTGTGCTTGGGAATTATTAGCATTGTCGACCCCTTTCTTGTACTTTTTGTACTTATATCTGAGGCAAATACAAACTTATTTGCCAAGTAAGTCGGCACTCTAGTCTGTAGGACAGCATGCAATGTAGTTAAAATATGAAAAGATCTAAATTCATCAAGTTTTAAAAGATGTAATTGTTTATAATATGGACTGACATGATCATCACGTTTTAGATGAAAAATAAATCGTATACAATAATTTTGAGCGCGTTGGAGTTTATTAGCCAATTCCACAGTCATGTCACTTACTACAGTGTCACAGTAGGCAAAGTAAGGCAAAATTAATGATTTAACTAAGAGTATTCTAATATGTAATGGCAAAAAGTCTTTCATTTTTTTTAAAGAATGAATACCTGCAAACACTTTATTGCACGTCTCAGTTACATAATCGGTCCAGTTTAGTCTGTCGTTGATTGTCAGTCCCAGATTTCTAACACTCTTACGATATTCTAATATTTCACCTTCAATTTTAAGTTTTGGGAGATTGTCCAAGTCTATTGTGTTCAACAGTCGGGAGTAGCCTATAATAATAGGTTGCATCTTTGATCTGTTGAGTCGTAAGTCATGCTCTTCAGCCCATAGGCAAATACTTTTGATGTCATATGTCATATGCTCAACTGCACTGCCAATGTCATTAACTTTAAAATGTAGATATATCTGCAGATCATCAGCGTACAAGTGAAGCATACAGTATTTTAGTCTAGTAGAAGGAAGAAGTAGTTTAGTAGTTTAGAAGTAGTTTAGAAGTAGTTTAGAAGAAGGAGAGCTGGCGGACTTCTAATGAGCACAGAACGAGGATTGATGAGGGAAGGAGGGCTCTAAGTGTAAGGAGATGGAGGACACTTGATATTGACAACATGAGTGCAGGCTAAAACTAACCCTGGTTTGTAGCGTCAACGGATAAGATAAGATAGTCATGATAGATCATAGGTACCAAAGAGAACATATGCAAGGAATGGGTACATTTTTCTGGGTGTCTGTTAATAGAAAATGTCGCCTGCATGAATAACTGCAGTGCACCTCATATTTGTTCGTGTAAGGGAAGGTATATGTGTAAATCAGGTAAATAGTGCAACTTTTGGTCCAAGAATAGTTCATTTCCTAGGATATCACTGTCAGAAAGGTCCTAAATATCTTTAAGCTTGTGGATCTTTTGAGGGATTGTAGAAATACATCGTCATTTCTTGTGGATGCACAATTATCATAAAATATTTGAGTAAATGTATTGACAAATACATAACAAACATTTATTCAATGTATATATGTCAGTTCTCAGTGTTTCTGTGGTGATCAAACTCCAGCTGACAAGGACAAAGTAGAAGATAAACAATGTGCATCCAGATGTTCTGGAGAAACCAGTTTTTTCTGTGGGGCTGGATGGAGGAATACTGTTTATGATTTACAAATGTCAGGTAAGATTATACATTGTATTAACACAGTCAGCTTTGCCTGCATACAAAATAGGAAGGCCATTCAATATCTTCATTAAAAATCATTACGTTGAAAAGAATCATAATCTAATTTTTTTTTGAATTTCATTTGAACTTTAGTATTTCTTTCTACATTTTGTATATCCTTACCTACAATATAAAAGTAATACTAAAACCTCATTCCACAATGTTGCTTCAAATTTGTATGCATTATTAAGAGCTTTTTATTAGTTTGGAAATAAATATAATAATACAAAGTTTTAAATCAAAATAATTCTACTATCTTTCATATAAATATTTTTTATTTAACTTCTCAATTACATTTTTTGTTTGACTGGTTCTCAACTTAGCCAAACAAATAGATGATACTGTCATAAGGTACAAACATATACCAATTTAAAGTAAAAAACACACAGTTATCACAACAGAACTGTTTATAAACAATAAAATATAAATGATTAAACCAAACAGATTGGAAATCATTGTAAAATTACAAAGAATATAGCAAATTACCTCAAGGTAATATAAAGGTGTACAAAGTTGAGTTTTTTAAGGAACTTTTGAATGATATGCGTACGTGTGACTCAGTTATAGTTCTTAAAACTCTTTTCAGGATTTTAAATATTCTTTTTTTAAATTTTATATTTCTAACTAAAACCTTAATTGATCATTGTTGTACTACTGTTGGAATGGATGGGTTTGATAATTATAAGAAAAAAAGAAATAGAAATTACTATAGTATGATTGTGTATGTGAATAAATGTAAATATTAAAGAGGTATTAAAGATAAGTATTTAAGCTAGGTATTGGTATTGGATAAGTATTAAAGTATATATCAAACAGCAAGAAAAGGAATAGTTTGCTAGCTGTGTATACAAAAATCCTTGATCTTTAACTATGATTAGTTCATTAATGTCATAAACTGTTGTATTTTCATTGAGCTCAGAATCATTTATCGTAGTAATGTTATCTTGGTGTATGGGGCAGCTTTTGTTAGTTTTATCGAAGTCCCATTAAAAAAAAAAATGTTTGAGCAGAATTAAAATCTGACCCTTGGTTGTTAAAATACAAAGAATCACCTCTTTTCCCTCCAAAAAGTCCTTCAATACATATTAATTGGAGTTTAAAGTAAGACAATTACGTTGGAACTTCAAATTAAATTTAATGAATATCATTTCTGCTGGTTGATTTTTTTTAAGGGTACCGTATTAAGTTAGAAAATTGATTGAAATTTATATAATAACTTTATTGTTTACGATGAATTCTGTCTACATCAATATTTAACTAAGCAAATAGTTATACAAACAATAAGAAACAATAATTACAGCTAATATGTTTTAAATTTGAACTTTAGATGCATCAGTGGAACAGATTGGTGACCAATATTTAGGTTGCTATATTGACGTTATAGATAATCGAAAATTAGACGGCAAATTACAAAAATTTGGAACAGTAGCAAAACCTAAGATGTGTATTGATTTTTGCTATGAAGAAAGTTTTATTTACGCTGGTTTACAGGACAGGCAAGTATTTTTTTAAGCACAAAATTAAAGGAAATAATAATAAGAGTTTTATTTTGGTACAGTTAAAATTTTAATTTTAAAGAAATAATATGGTATAATATAGTAACTCAGAAATTTAATGAACAGTTAATTCTTTTAAAAATGAATTTGTACCTTCATATATAAAATAATAGTCCAAAATGTTTCTCCATGGAATTGGGAGGTTATATTACTTGAATTGGCAGCCACTTTACGGTAATATATTGTAACTTTATTTCAAATAATTTATAAAAATATAAAATATATAATTTTGTTCAGAGGATACAATTAAATGTTTCTTTAAACTTAAAAAAATATAAACTTTTTGAAAGTTTAACACTATTACAAAAGGTGTAACATACTATAACATATTTGATCTTTCAACATTTATATTTTAATATAGCCAAAATGTATTAAATGTATCTAGTTTTTGAAAACATATGGTTTTAAGTGCTAGGAATAATACTGTACTTTAAAATGTAGAAGAAAGCACATAGATTTTTCAATTATTTAACTGTTGTATAAAGCTGATGACAAAACTTAGATAATCTATTTCATCTCTATTCACTTCATATAAAATATGGGGGGGGGGGGGGGGACAGCCCAGTGGGTTTGCATTTGAGAAAAGCTAGCAACTATTGGAACCTCCACAACAGTTGTGTAGGTTCAAATATAGTATATACATTAATAACAAAAACATACTTATGTAATTATGTCTACATGAGAAGTGAGGACTGAAATATAATATTCACAAGGAAAGTAATATTTAGACGTAATATATTTATGTGTAGCCTCCTTGATTGTTAATTCAATGAATATATTAGAAAGGTTAATTACCTTGTATTTCCGTCTGACAATCCAATGTTTTTTCTTCCTGCTTAGGATGACTAGTTTCGACGGTTAAACCATCATCGTCGGATCCTTGTCCATCATGTTAAAAAATGGTTTTATTTCCACCGTTCTGAGGCGTTGTCATCACTGGCATTTAACGTCCACAAAATAAATTCATACATTTATCACAAATTACACATTACAATCACAACGATTACACAAACATGTTTGTACAAATGCATAATATGCACGAATATCACAGTTTAATAATATTTTAAATTTAGCTACGTAGCAGAACACGTTGTATGCCTGCTGGTTTCAGATGACTAACTGAAGTATGTGTGTGGCGATATGGCTCTTGCGGTATGGTTCCTTTCTTTAGTTGGATGACTGTGTTAAACAATTCATTAGAACTGAAGTTTATCTTGTCATTCAATAAATTTTGGATCTGATTTTTTGTTACGGTGTATATCTCGAATTCCTCGAGTGATGACATTAATCGGCCCTTCATACAGATGTGAAGTATTTCAAGGTTTTGGTCTATGGAAGTGTATTTGTGGTCGTAATCTATAAGGTGTTGTGCGAAATGGGATTTGATCTCAATTTTTGTATGTCGTGGTGTGTGTCCTTTAAAGCGAGTGATAAAATATCGTCCCGTTTGGCCGATGTAGAATTTATATATATATTATTTATTTTCTGAAGTGACTATTAGTGACTGGAGGAAGTACACCAGAATGAGGTGCCTCTCAAGTGTAGCAAAGTTAAACAAATTTATTTATTTATGTAACGTGTACGAAAAATTTATGAAAATATGTGTTACCGTAAGTGTTGTGTATATATAAGTGTTTGAGTGGACACAGATAGGTGGCCTGATGATGCTGCCTGTGGCAGTGAAACATTTAGCCACATAAAGGTAAAGTACAAATACAGACTACATTTGACAGAAAATAAATAATATATATAAAATATATGTAGTTCTAAGGCTATCAACAATGAAGTAGAATTTATCACAATCTGTGCATCTTAATTTGTATATACCGGATAAATTATTTTTGTTAATTGGGAAGCTACTTTTTGGGCCTAGGATATTAGTTAATTTGTTTGTCGTTTTGTACGATAAAACTATATTATGCTTGGTGAGCTCTTTCCTGAGTTGGAACTCTAGTCTTCTACCGAATTCAATCGATATATATATATATGTTTTTTTGGCCTTTTTTTCCATGAGAAGATTTTTCGGCAGCTTATCGATTTGTTTTTTCTTCCTAATTATCCCGTCTACTATTGCGGGATTGTAACCGTTTGCAGAGGCTATGTGTTTAATAATGTTAAGTTCTCTATTGTAGTTATCCGGACTTAGCGGTGTGTTTAAGAGCTGGTGGACGATGCTGTTATATGCGGCCATTTTATGTATTTGTGGATGATTTGAGGATTCATGGCAAAAAAAAAAAAAGCCAAAAAGGAAGAAAAAAGGCCAAAAAAACATATATAGGCTATCGATTGAATTCGGTAGAAGACTAGAGTTCCGACTCAGGAAAGAGCTCACGAAGCATAATATAGTTTTATCGTACAAAACGACAAACAAATTAACTAATATCCTAGGCCCAAAAAGTAGCTTCCCAATTAACAAAAATAATTTATCCGTTATATTCAAATTAAGAAGGACAGACTGTGATAAATTCTACATTGGCCAAACAGGACCATATTTCATCAATCGTTTTAAAGAACACACACCACGACATACAAAAATTGAGATCAAATCCCATTTCGCACAACATCTTATAGATTACGACCACAAATACATTTCCATAGACCAAAACCTTGAAATACTTCACATCTGTAAGAAGGGCCAATTAAAGTCATCACTCGAGGAATTTGAGATATACGCCGCAACAAAAAATCAGAGCCAAAATTTATTGAATGACAAGAAAAACTTCAGTTCTAATGAATTGTTTAACACAGTCATCCAACTAAAGGAAGGAACCATACCGCACGAGCCATAGGTTGCCACACACATTACTTCAGTTAGTCAACAGAAACCGGCCAGCATAAAACGTGTTCTGCTACAAAGCTATATTTAAAATATTATTAAACCGTGATATTCGTGCATATTATGCATTTGTACAAACATGTTTGTGTAATCGTTGTGATTGTAATGTGTAATTTGTGATAAATGTAATAATTTATTTTGTGAACGTTAAATGCCAGTGATGACAACGCCTCAGAACGGCAGAAATAAAACAATTTTTTAACCTGATGGACAAGGATCCGACGATGATGGTTTAACCGTCGAAACTAGTCATCCTAAGCAGAAAGAAAAAACATTGGATTGTCAGACGGAAATACAAGGTAGTTAATCTTTCTAATATATTCATTGAAAGTAATATTGTTTTAGAAATATAATATAACACTTATAGTAAATTGTATAAGAAGTTAATTTAATACTTTTAACTTCACTGGTTTTAAAAATAACCAATTTTATATAACTGCACTAATTTCATATTATGGCTGAGCTAAATTAAACATAATCTTTTTTAGTGAATTACATCCATACTCCAACCCCATAATTAAAACATATGTCTAATGAAAGGACAACTCTCTTCATTACAGTGTTACCTAAATCATTTTCAACAAACTTGTTTCTACACTAAACAAGGTGTCTTTTTTAAATAGGCCACCATTGGTACCGTATCTTGCAAACTATAAATCTGACAGCAAACTTTAAGTGGGGAATCTTTCCTTGTTTTTTGAGAAATAAAAAAAATGTAGTTAAAATATTTGTAAATGGCCGCTATTTTCCAATATGGCGGTCAAATTTCAAATTTCTTATAGAACACAATATATTTTATGATGATTTTAGATTTTTAAAGTTTATTTTAAGACTATTTTGTTCTTGGTGTTTTTTTGATACAGCATAAAAACTTTATATAATTTGTTTGTGTTAGATTAAAAAATAATAATACTATCCATTATGTGGATACAAATACTAAACTCTTTATTAACTTATAACAGAAAAATTACTGTATCATTCTCTAGCATCACCTATTATATCTATAAAATTCCTTTCTATAAAAACACATAATAATTTCAAAATTTTGTTAACACTAACAAATAATAAATAATAGCACTATTCTATTTATTAGTTACTAAACAAGACATTAATTTTCTTTAACCAAAAAAGAAACACAGCTTGACTCAAAAGCAACGAAGAATCTTTCTATATAAAAATGAATGTTTCTTTGTATCTTTGTCCTCTATAGACTCAAAAAACATTCATCCAATTTCACTGAAAAATTTCACAGTTTATCCATATCATTGCCAAGAACCTTTAAACGTAAATTGCACTAACTTCCTACAAACTATAAAGCTATAATTATTCAATATTTTTCTTAAGCGATATAAAAACCATTTGCAATTCAATTACTTAAGTCAAAGAGATGAAATGTAATAACTATCTATAAAACTAAATCAAACAATAGCAAAGCATTGTCGGATCCACTTGTTATAAAAAATTTTTCTGTATCAAGGACACAAAGTACTTTCACTTACTATACACAAATTACTAAATGTGTTTTGTTGTAGATATGTGTTTTGTTTTGTTCTTGTAATGTTTTAATAACCTCAAATTGGTGAGTGGTTTTTCTGGTGATGAGACAAAAGTTGTGAAACATATTAAAGTAAAAAAAATTGGTAGAATAGACACGGTCACATGATGAACATAATTATTGTAACAAATAGTAGTACTTTTACAGGCACTAAAATAATGTGTTACCTAGTATAAATTAAAGAAGGAAGACATTTTATTTCAGTCAGGAATGTTTCTGTGGAAATGATGAGCCAATACTTCAGGATAAAAGAAACGAGAGCGAGTGTAATGCTAGATGTTCCGGAGAAAATTCTAAAATTTGCGGCGGCAAGTTTAGGAACACAATCTATAAAACTAACTTACCATCAGGTAAATTAATTGATTGCTAAATTTAGAATAGTTAATTGGATCATCATAACTTTTTTTGTTATTTAACCATGACATTTTCAGTTTACTCAAGAAATAAATAATCATGTAAAACAATTATTATGTGATTTACTTACTTATTATTATCTCTTGCTTTGTGCATCCAGCTTCAGGCAAAGCCTACAACATGATGGATGTTGTACAATCTAGCAGCAATGTCTAATAAAATAGTTTTAGATATTTGTTGATTTGTTTGTAATTTTTGAGGCAAATTCCTCCACCTTATTCTTAAAAGGTTGTGTCCTTCATTGCAGTTGAACAGATTAAATTAAAATATATCTCCACTTATCTTATCCAGTGCTTACAATAAGAGTCTCTAAGATTGTAGTGATACAGATTTTTGTTCGATAATTAGGTGTCCAATTCTGGCTTGTGCAGCACTTCTCTATATTGAGCCCACTTGTATTTTATTTGTATTCAGCAACTTTTCTTTGAATTTACTTTTCATAAGCTTGATATTTATAAATTCAAAGCCAGGTGTAAATTTAGTTCAGCTTGAAATGTTGATGCTTCCTTTGCAATTCCATCACATTTCTCATTTCCTATTAAACCTCAAAAATCTGGAATCGACTGTATGACAATGATGTTAGTTGTTGCTTGCAGTATTGTTTGAATTTCCTTGCTACTTTAATTGAAGAGCTAAGTATAAAACTAGACGCCTGATTACCGTGCTGGAAGACGCATTAAATTTGGAGCCCGACTCTAGAATACACCAGATCCTGAATGGTGGTTGTCCTTATCTAGGGATCTATCGGTATGCATATGGAGAAACTCTGCGTATTTTGTGTAGATCAATTTCAGCTCTGCCTGAATTTCGGTCCCTCTTTTATGTGGTTTTCTCAGTTCAGTATAAGAAAAAGTATGATTAGTTAGAAATGTTAATAAAAATTATAATTATTTCAGAATTAAAGAAAAATCTGAACTTTTTGGAACTTTGTTATTGTTATTACTAAGAAAATTGAACTTTTAGTTAGATTGAAATTAAAATAGATTAAACAAAAATGTCCAATAAATAACCTATAATTATTTTAATTTCAGAACTGACAAACATGTAAGTCACAAGTCAGAAGTATATATACTACTATTTTCTATCTCCAATTTCAGGTTTATGTGGCATGGCACTACAGTGGCATGGGTTGCACAGACCAAGAGCCTTCACTGCTTTTTAGATATTTTAGAATAGCAGATTCTCCATATGGCCCTTCCTAAAAATGTAATTAGAAGCCTCTTTTGACCAATCGTTGTGTTAGTTTTATGCAGGAATAAAACATAAGTGACATTGTTAGTAATACAAATTTTGACCAGTTAATTGATTTTTCACATAATTTACTTTTGAATTTTTACAGAAATTTCAAGCACTAAATTGAAGTCCTGTGCTATGTCAATAACATCTGTAAATGGTAAACCTACATGTAAAGAGCAAGTAATTTTCTTTGACGACTTCTCCGAAGCATCACTATCAGACAAGTGGAACCGTGTTGTTAAGATTCCTGTTGAACCGGTGAGTTTAAATTCATAGAATACTACCTGAATATAGGTGACTGGTATGATATTTTTTTCAGTGTATCTGTCATACTGTACATTGGTTTTCCACAAACTTTGTAGTCAGGATAAAAAAACATCAACAGGACAAAATATTGGCAGAATGTTAACTATTGTTTACCCCAGATTAGTTTCTCGGTTTAATGCTTCATGCAAAATTTTCTGACTAAAGCTCATTAGAACACTGAGTCAGCCTAGTCCAACATCTCAGTCTGTGTGTAATACTAGTTGTGTTCTGAGTTGTGACTAAATAGTTCACATATTCTTTGGTACTCTGAGTTTGTTAAAATGAATCTTCAATGAAGAAGAAAACGGTTCATTTAACTACATAAGTTATCTGCTTTAATGATATTGGGCAAAGAAAAGTGTGTAAATAAAGTCACTGTTAATTTGGCAGCATGTGCAGGAGTAAGATTGGTGATTGGAAAAAAAGAGATCAGAAAATTGAATGTTAGTGTGTCAAGTGAATTTGTAGTGATACTTTAAAAGAGAGAAAGAATATGAACGAAAGTGAATTTAATAAAGTCAGAGAAGAGAAAAAGGAATGCCAATTTCAGGACGGTTTTCCTGGATCAAACATTTTATGACTAACGATTCATTTTATGTTTAATGTCAATAAGTTGTTTTTAAACCTAACTAAACAAGGTTCTCATTTTAAAGTTCTTACTTTGAATAACTTGGTAATTTGGAAAGTTAGCACCTTCCGTTTCATATTGAGCTAAATATTTTTCATACTATATTTAATACCGTAACCATATTTTTTTATAGGTTATATTAAAAGACGACAATCTGCATATTAGTTTTATAATAATATATTAGTTACGGTATGTGATTAATCTCATAAAAAGATTTGTGTTGGGATCTAAAGTTTTGTCAAACATTCTTTATTCATTCAATAAGCATAACTATTTATTTTATCATTATGATTTTGATAAATTTGCTTTTATTCAATGTCAAATAATTCCTATTGTTGCAAGTTTTAGAGACAAGAAAGGGTTATTCTCATAATATATTTGGATAATGCATTTTTATTACCAATTCTTTTTTCCCAGAAAATGTAAATTTAAGCCAGTACTGTTCATATTTTTATAAAATAATCATACTAACTAAATTTTACGTTTATAGCTTTAAGAGTTACAAATATAACAATGGTGGGACATAGTAGTTAAAATCACTTAAATTTAATTATCACAAACCGATCAAAAAGTTCTGTTTTAATGCAATTCCATTTTGGAATGAGTAACCTACAATTTCTTTTTTGCCATTATCTAAAACCTTTACTTATACCGTAATAATTTATTTCTTATAACTTAAAGAACTAATGTAATGTGGATTTGATATGCATTAATAATATATTCATTTGTACAGTAGAGTCTCGCTTATCCAACATAAACGGACCACCGCGATGTCGGATAACAGGGAACAGTTAAGAAAATGAGTAAAATTTAAAAAAAAGTTATACTGTAATTTTCCAAACTAATGACGTACAGTAATTACAATTTATAATACAAAAACTATAATTTAACACTTTTAATTCACATTTCTAATACAGTTGGCCTATATAAACAGAATACACAAATTTAATAGAAAAACAACTTTTACAACCAGTATTATTTGAATTGATAAAATAAAAAAAAAACAGTGACGTTACAAAAAATGCAATGTAGAGTCCGATGTTCAACAGTAGAGAGTCAAATGCAACAGTAGGCCTAGTTTTCAGTATTAAAGCAATAACAAAACGTAACAATATAGATGAATAACAATAACGATAAAAATGGTAACTAAATTCACAATGGCAATGAACACTCTACAAAACAGAATGACACAGTTAGTAAACCGATAGCGCAACACTAAAGTTTGTCAAATGAGGGGAGTTAAATGACACGTGAGACAATCGCTAGAGCTAGACGATGCACGCAGCTATAGTATTGCACAGTATGACTCTTAAACTATTGGACGCTGTACAATCGGCGACAACACAAAATAGACACTTGCATCTCATTTTATAGTAGATTTTTAATTTTTTGCCTCTTCTATTTATTTTTTCTTTTTCTTTGAAGACGTCGAATAACACGGAATGTCGGATGAGCGAAAGTCGGATAAACGAGATTTTACTGTAGATACAGTAGAGCGTCAATAATCCGAACATCAATAATCCGAAACGTCAAAAATCCGAACGCGTTCTGAGGCAGGCTCTGCAAAAATTTCGTTTTCTTAAATTCCAATTATTGCGTCGTTAAAAATTTAAGAAAAATCTTTATCGCAGTTTGACATTATTATCTCTTTTTAAACACTTCTTAATACCTGCCCTCACAGCAGATTGGCTTTCAGTAATTTCACTGCCACGCTAGTAAGCTGCTTTAGCACTAGCAGTAAAAGTAAAGAAAGTTCATTCATTTCTCTTTGTGTAATCATTATAACAGTGTGTCGTATATACAGTAGTGTACTACACAGTATTTTTTTTATTTTTCGTATGTGTTAACTATAATGTACACGTGAACTTTTAATTATGTACTGTACTGTAATAATTGAGAGTTACAAGTGTAATCGTGTTGGCCCTACTGTGTACGTGCAGGTTCTACTGAATCATAATAATGTAAGTAGTCTTTCATACTGTATTGTAATTACATTACTGTTTGTACTGTTTAACCACTTTAATCGGTTAAAGGGTATATATTTTAGCCTAAATGGCATTTTCTTGGTTGTTTTCAAAAATCCGAAAAAATTGATAATCCGAACCCCCCTCCGTCCCAATTAGTTCGGATTTTCGACGCTCTACTGTATATTCACATGTAAGAGACACTACAAAAATGAATTTATCGTAAAAAGTGTTCTTGATAAGTAACAATGGAAAGACTAATTTGTTTTAGGATTCAGAATTTGTGATTTATAATCGAGATCCAGCCAACTTGTACATTGAGGATGGAAAATTAGTAATCAAGCCTACAGTGCTAAATGATTCGTACATACTAAGAGGACATGCAAAGTTAGAAGGGTAAGCTGGTTTTATTATTTTCTATGGTAGATTATTGGGGTTCCTTTGAGAACTTGTTCACTCCAATTAGTGCAACCAGTATTTTATAATTGTTTGGTTGGTTTGCCATCATCAATATTAATGGTGTGCTAGATCTCCAAATTGTCTTGAGAAACTGGAACCCCTCTTAACTGGTCTGGTCGGAACCAAGACCCTGGTCGGTTACCTGTTTGGCGGGTTAACTATTCCTAACTCTTCATTGTTTTCTTTATTTAGGACTGGATAGGAACTTTTAGCAATAGATAGTACTGTATTTATTATTGGTAATATTTAACTTTAATTTAATTTTTTAACTTTCAGTTATTTGTATTTTTTAAACCATAGACCTATATTATTTATATTTTGTTGATCTGTATTTGTTAATATTGGATTTTAAAGGTTATGTTATTTTATTTTATTAAGTATTTACTTTCTTTTGTTTATTATTTATTTCATTAGGCCTATTAGTTTTTAATTTTAATTTTATTATTATTATTTTTTATTTCTGTTTGACTGTTTATAGTTTTAGTAGACCAGTTTGTTATTTTTTGTATTTAATAGTTTTATAATTTATTGTTAAATAGTTTTTTATTGTTAATAATAGATACTTGTAATAGATTTAATGTGGCTCCTCCCATTCCCCCACCAGGTCGGTCGAGAATTAACCGGTATGGAGAGGAGTGGGGGGATGGCGTGTATATAAAGCTCTGTAATATTGTATGTTTACTGTAGTAGTGTTAAAACCCTCTGAGGATGGTGACCATGTCATCGAAATGTACATAAGGGTAACGTAGTAAACATAACTTACATTTTAGTTGTTTAGTTATTGTTTTTGTTCCTTGTTTTGTGGTTTGGGTTTTATTTAAATCAGTGTTACATAAACTTTAAAAACTGAATTTACATATATATATATATATATATATTCTCGTCACTCCTGAAGGTGGAATTCCGTCACTATATGCCTTAAAAGCGAACTCCATGGCACCCCCTTATTTATTCAACAAGTGTTTGGTATAGCTAATATATCTTACTTTATTTATATTCTGGCATAGGCAATGCATCTATATATGTCGGTCTCGACTCTTTATATGTCATTTAATAATTATTCCTTTAAGTGGAACTCCAGTACATTTTCACGATAAAGCGTACTCCACTTATGGTGGGGATTGTCCGACTTATGATTGGCTATTGACGCTTAGAGGGGAATGGAGTTCGTTTAATGTACAGTTTATAAAGCATATATGATCAAAAATGGCGGTTCTTGAAAGTCAAGTAAATGATAGTGACGTTTATGTTTGTCATATTAGTTTGATACGTTAATCTGTACAGTGGGGGTTCTGGATAGAAAAGATTATCTAAATTTTAAACTATTTTATCATTAATTAATTGTTTTTTATTTTTTCAAAACATAATAATTAGTTTTTGCTTATTTTGTTCCTGAAGTAAACGGCTCTGTTGATGTTGAGTGATTGAGTTTACAACTCTAAGAACTTAATCATGTACGCTTAAAATTTGTTTTTTTCTGTAAAGTTTAATTTCTGCGAAATAAATGGTAATTGTTTATTCATCGTAATAATCTACATATATAAAATCGAAATACCACTCACTCACTCATCACGAATTCTCAAAAACTACCAAACGGATTTAAATGAAATTTGGTATGTAGCTTCCTTTAGGGTCATAAGTGTTCACTAAAAAAAGGGATTTTAAAAATTGGAAATTTTAGGGGGATTTGGGGGGGAGCAAAAATTACTAAATAACGATTTCTCAAAAACTACCGAACAGATTCGAATGAAATTTGGTACTGTAGCTTCCTCTAGGGCCGGCCATAGGCGCTCGATAAGAAAGGGTTTTAAAAAATTCGAAATTTTAGGGGGGTTTGGGGGGATCAAATTTATTAAATTACGATTTCTTCAAAACTACAGAACGGATTGGAATGAAATTCGGTATGTAGCTTCCTCTAGAACCATAGGTGCTCACTAAGAAAGGGTATGAAAAATTTCGAAATTTTAGGAGGGGTTTGGGGGGATCAAAGTTACTAAAATCATAATTTCAGATCTTTTATTATTATGACAATAGTGCTTTTATTATTTAAGATCTATATATATGAAAGCCAAATACCACTCACTGACTGAACACTTAAAAAGAATACAATTACGTTATAAAGACTGAAAATACCAACCACCACGGGCAACGCCGTACGGGTCAGCTAGTCTATATACATAAAAGCGAAATACAACTCACTCACTGACTCACTCATCACGATTTCTCAAAAACTACCGAACGGATTGAAATGAAATTTGGTATGTAGCTTCCTCTAGGGCCATAGGTGCTCACTAAGAAAGGGTTTGAAAAAATTCGAAATTTTAGGGGGGTTTGGGGATCAAAGTTATTAAAAAACGATTTCTTCAAAACTACAGAACGGATTGGAATGAAATTTGGTATGTAGCTTCCTCTAGGGCCATAGGTGCTTACTAAGAAAGGGTTTGAGAAAATTCGAAATTTTAGGGGGTATGGGGGATCAAAGTTACTAAAATCATAATTTCAGATCTTTTATTATTATGACAATAGTGCTTTTATTATTTAAGATCTATATATATATAAGCCAAATACCACTCACTGACTGAACACTTAAAAAGAATACAACTACGTTAAAAAGACTGATAATACCAACCACCACGGGCAACGCCGAACGGGTCAGCTAGTATGATATATAAAGAAAGATATTATTTCCAGTGAATCAGGCAGTAAGGACGGAGGTGCAAACATCGGGAGTTTTTGACGTTAGGCTTACTGGGACTAAAAATAAGTAAATTACAATATTTAATTATTTAATTTTGGTTTTTGTAATTAAAACAACCTGATTTATCAGGCAAATGAGAATTGCGTTACTCATGGATTTTAGAATCATATTTTGTAGCCAACACTTCAATAACCTGCAGAATATTTTATGTATACCCATTTAATCACAATGTAGGCTAATGCTAGAATATTGAAATTGTATAGACATAATAAATACAGTTGAGATTTTGTTTGTTTTTTTTTTTCATAAGCCTAGTTATTAAACAAATTATGTAGTTGTGACGACATAAATGACGAATGAAGTTATAATGCAGGCAATAGAAGTTTAAACATAAACTTCAGAACGCTTTATGAACGTTTGGTAATGTTTGACTATTTATATTACTTAAGACCAAAATTTTTTTAGAATGAGTTTATATTCGTATATTTCAGGTAGTTAGAAGAAGTTTTTTACTTCGGCTTGCATTAGAATGCCGAAGTATTGAAATCATGCGGTATTTTTGTGCGTGTGTTTTCATGTAAACTCGATATAAGCACTCACAGTCGTCGAAGAAAACACAGGTGGTACCAAAATCATCGTAATTTTATTGCGGAGAGTTGAAAAGCTTTTGAGCTTTCTAGCGTAAGTTATAGCACGTTGGGGTCACGTTTTTGGGTAGAAATTTTGAAAATATTGGATAAAAATTTTGAAAATATTGGGTCAAAATTATCAAAATACAATGTGTTTTATATGTTTTTGGGTACGAGAAAACCAATTTTAACAGTTCAAAAGTCGTAGCGAGTCGGAGTCACGTTTTTGAAACAAAATTTTGAAAATACAGCGTGGGAAAACGTTTTACATGTTTTTGGGTACGGGAAAATCGGTTTTGACAGTTACAAAGTCGTAGCGCGTCAGGATCACGTTTTTGAATCAAATTTTTGAAAATTCAGTATGGGGTATCGTTTTATTTTGAGAGTTAAAAATTCGTAGCGCGTCGAGGTTTTTGGGTCGATATTTTTTTGGGCCAATTCGTGTCTTCTGTCCTGACGAGCCGAAGTCTCGAAAAAGTTTTCCATCTTTTTGCTAGTTATTTTATTGTAGTTACACTAATCAAGTCATGGGGGGAGCAGAGTATAGCGCTGGGAAATCTATTATAATTTGCAAACCTTCGAGGTTCCAACTGCAACGATAGTCTGGGTAAACCCTTTTAGCCTATCGGCCAGGTTCCCAGGTATTTAAAGGAATCCGTTAAGGTGTAAGTATATTTAATTTGGACCTTAACACAAGTCTCATTCTCTGCAGAGAAGTAGACAGTTATTCTTATGAGAAAAAATATTGTTCAAGTAACAATCAATTCTGTTTGGTGTAGGCTTACACTATTTTAAAATAGTTTATTCGTTCGTTTCTATAGATCTAGTGTCTTTAAAACGACTAAACCGAATTTGATGAAATTTCTTTCAGATCATATTGAAGTTAACCCAAATAACTTCGATTGGTAGCCTAACCCAAATAAGTCAAAATTCGTGAAATTTGTGTCGAAGTGAAATTTGTGCTGGAATAACTTTTAAAAACATTTTGCTCACACACTTAGACTACTTACTTAGAGCAAGTTTTAAGCAAATTCGCAGTAGTGAACATGGACTGATAACTTTTGTAAATACTTTAATTTTACTAAATAATGATGATCATTTATGTTACATTTACATTTGTTTTTTAATAATATGAAAATGTATAACTAACACTGTACATATACTGTAAATAAACTCGGTTTATAGGTCACTTACTCAGTTGCCAGTTCTGCAAAAGTAAAAATGAACGTTTTCCGCAATGTCTGTTGTTATCCCCATAGAATGATAAACTGGAAGTCTATCAATACAGACTCAACCCCAACTTTAAGTTTTTCAGTTTGATGTACTGTAGGCCCAGTTAAGAACACTAAAATAGTATCTTATTTTCCCTATAAGTTTATATCTACGTTATTTTTATTTATATTTTGAAATACTAGTGTTTAATATATGAATTGCCTTTATTGATTGCGTTGTATACCTTTTGTTGTTTTAAGATTATAAAAATATGAAGCAAGTTGCATTAACACACTAATGTCAGTTTCGAGTAAATAACTTACAAATACATGGATATTATGAGTTTCATTAAAATATGTTCATAATTTTTAAAAGTTTTAAAGCCAATCTAAGAATAAAATATTAAATATATAAAAGAGAAAGGCACAGTAGAAAGTTTTGTTTTGACAATGTAAATCTACTAAATTACATTAGTCAGTCCCTAAAAAAAGTTGTCTGACTAACAGTACAAAATAAATACGATTAGAGCATTATAATAACATCAAAGATTTGGTAACTTTACAAAAAAGGAAAATGACTAGCTAGGAGGATCGAGCTCGAAGCCTTTATCACGCTGGCAAAGGACGCTAACCATTTGGCTAGGGCTAACTCAGACATAGGGACTAAAGGAATATCTAAGTGCTATATATTATGTTGTCCCACATTTACATGGCTTATAATGTGAAATTTTTAATTTTAACTTTTTCTTATAAGTGTTTTGATGAATCAAAATTTTTGAATAAACGGGTTTACTACAAGTTTTACACTTTATAGAACATGTTTTTTAGCTTCTGAAAGGGTTTTAGTAGAATAATTAAATTTTCCAAAATTAAAAAATAATATATTATTTTTTATTTTACAGTGCGTTTTAAACCCTTGTTTAGTGAAAAGGTATGTTTTCTAGATTTTTGTCTTTCTGTATGCAGATTAACGTGAAAATCACTCAGAATGCTGCTATTATATTTATTTATAAGCCAGTTATAAATTTACTGTCTATGTTTACAATTTTTATTCATAACTTTCCAAATTAAGGACTGCCAAATCAAGATGCACAGAGGTGTTATTTGATTATATAAACATATTTCCATATTAATGTATATCTTCACAACACGATGCCAGGTTCATGGAAGTATTTCAGCAATAGCCTATTTAACATAATCAAGCTAGGCATAAAATAATACAATCTCTGTAGTTAAATACAATCCTGAAATATATACATTTAGATCTAGGGACGCGGGAGCGTCCCGCCCGCCATAAAAAGCGAAAACTCGAAAAAGCGACCAACACACTGTTTACACGACAACACAAGTAGGGGTTTTCACCCACCTGTAGCTCAGCCCCATTAAGACCTTGAGGGTTGATTTTTCATACAATCGTTCTCGAGTGGCCCGTGAGGACGTATAACAAATTTCAACTCTTGGGACCATCAGGTGTCGGAGCTATTAAAGTTTAAAAATCGACTTTTTTCACGTTTTTCTCCTTCTCCTTCTCCTTCTCCTTCTCCTTCTCGTTCTTTGACAGGGCTACAGCCTCGTAGACTTAACGGATCGAACTGAAATTTGGACCATAGATTCGTTAGACTCCAAGGAGGTGCCTTTTGTGCATTTTGTCACCCCCACCCCCTATACCCTCCCCCAAGGGGTAAAATATGTTTATTTCATAATAAATCCTATACTTCAAAACGTTGGAAAGGACCGATGACAATGCAATATTAATTTTATAAATTTTGTTGGGTGTAGTAAGTGAGCACTGAACATGGTCTCCAGAACACAACGTGATTTTCACCCCCTTCAAAACGTCTGATTGATTTTAAACTTTGCACACTTACCAAGGACCTATAGCTATGCAATATTAATAATATTGGGTGTAGTAAGTGAGCACTGATCATGGTCCCCAAAACACAACGTGAATTTCACCCCCTTCAAAACGTCTGATTGATTTTAAACTTTGCACACTTACAAAGGACCTATGACAATGCAATATTAATAATGTTGAGTGTAGTAAGTGAGCACTGATCATGATCCCTAGAACACGACGTGATTTTCACCCCCTTTAAAACGTCTGATTG
>JAGFPH010006044.1:52033-75403 GCA_018207615.1 Philaenus spumarius | reverse complement strand
AATCTATGATGCGGAAAGGCCCTGACCACCTGGGCATCAGTTTGGCGGCCCTTTTATCCACAGCGGAACTGAGATTGTGCGTCTTACACCAAACTAGATCGCCAATCTTGAAATTATGAGGTCTACGGTTTTTGTTGTAGACGCGCTCAGATTTTTGATGTGCTCTCATGATGTTATTTTTGGCGTTACGCCAAATGGTGTGAGGATTTGAATTATCCCTGGGAAGAAGATCGTCTATATTCCAGGTGAGACTGAGCTGGGTGTTAGGGGTGAAATTAAATAGTATTTTGAAAGGTGAAGTTTTAAGTGTCTCGTGGGTTGCGAAATTAAAGGCTAATTGAAGCCATGATAGTGACTTGTCCCAATAAGTTTGACTAGTTGAATGGTAGGCAATAAGTGCGGCTTTTAAATTTCTATTCAAACGTTCCGCGTTGTTTGGTTGAGGATGATAGGGTGATAACGTTGCATGTTTGATTCCACGAGAGAAGCAAAAATTGCGGAACGCATGTGAAGTGAAACAAGTGGCGTTGTCAGAGATAAGAATCTTAGGGAAACCGAAATGTTGGAAAATATTCTGGCTTAAAGCCTTAATGGTGTTGAAGGTTGTAGCATCTCTGACAGGGCAAAGCCAGGTGAATTTAGAGAACTGGTCAACAGCGACCAGTATCATGGTATTGCCTGTAGAAGTTCGTGGTAGTTTACCAACATAGTCAATGTGGAGTTTTTCCATCGGTCGGGTTGGGACTGTTGAAGACAAATAGCCAAGTTTGCTATTTTGAGCGGGCTTGCTCACAGCACATGTGTCACAACTGCGAACCTTACGGGTGACATCTTGTGAGAGTGAAGGCCAGAAGAAAAATTCACTCACCTTAAATTTGGTTTTGAAAATACCTAAATGACCTCCTACTGGGGAGTCATGATAATAATTAATAACCAGGTCAATTAAAGATCGGGGAACGTAAACTTTGATTGGGATACCTTTGTGGTTCTTAAGGCAAAGGGTCCCTTTATGAAGACAAAATCGACTGGAAGTTGCACCTGCTTCCAGATTTGAAATTATGGGATTTAAAATCTCATCAGCGCGCTGTTGCGCACCAATGTCCTGAAAGGCAAGGGGGAAATTAGTTAAAAGGCAATTGCAAATGATGGTATTCTCTGAAGGAGAAATCTGTTCGGGTGACTTTTCTATCTCAAACATCCTAGAAAGTGAATCTGCTATAACGTTTTGGGTTCCCCTGATATGTGCCACTTGAAATTTAAGGGAGGTTAATTTAGCGATCCATCGTCCCATTTTGCCTAACTGTCTGGGACGGGCTAGAAGCCAGGAAAGCGCTTGGTTATCCGTTTCTAGTAGAAACTCGCGATGCTCGAGATATTGCCTAAATTTCTCTACTCCAAAGACTACGGCCAGACATTCTGACTCATACGCAGAAGAGGCTTTCTTTCCGCAGGTGTGAGAGTGCGGGAAGCGTAGGCTATAGGTTGACGAGAACCGTCAATTTCCTGGAGTAGGACTGCTCCTAAAGCGCACGAACTTGCGTCCGTTTGAAGGACAAAAGGTTTGTCAAAGTTTGCCATACGAAGAACAGGAGGTTGTATGATGGCGTTTTTTAGATGTTCAAAAGCAATGTCTTGCTCTTTGTTCCAAAGAAACTTTTGTCCTTTCCGCCTGAGCAGATTTAGAGGAGCGGCGTGTTCAGCGAAGTTAGGAATAAATTTAGAAAAAAAATTAACCATTCCAATAAAGCGTGACACTGCCTTTGGATTGGTGGGTCTAGGAAAGGTTCTGATGGCCTTGGTTCTATCGGGGTCAATTTCCACGCCTCTGGCTGAAACAAGGTGACCAAGGAAACTTATCTCTTTTACAGCAAAACGAACCTTATTGGGATTAACCGTAAGTTTCGCCTGTCGCAATCGAGAAAGGACTTCGTGCAGATAATTAACATGCTCATCCCAAGTTTCCGAATAGATGACTAGGTCATCGAGGTAATTGAAAACGAATTTGAACTTGATATCTGAGAAAACTTGGTCAAGAAGTCTGGTCAAAACTTGAGCACCAGTACAGAGTCCAAATGGCTCTCTTGTAAACTGATAGAGTAACCAGGGAGTACAAAAACTTGTGAGATGCTTGGAACTCTCAGTGAGTGGAATTTGATGGTAGGCAGAATTTAAGTCAAACACAGTGAAATACTTGGCTCCCACAAACCAATTGAAACACTGGTGTAGATTCGGAAGGGGTACAGCTTCGATTACGATATGCTGGTTAAGTTTACGGTAATCGATAACCATCCTGGGTTTCTTCTCAGGATGTTGAACAAGAAAAGCCGGAGAGGAGTAATTTGAAATGCTTTTTTCTACTACTCCCTTCTCCACAAGGTCTCTGATGTGCTCCCTCAAAAATTGCATTTTCGGAGGTGCCAGTTGATAGGGTTGACTCTTCACAGGTATGTTGTCTTTCAATTCTATTTTATATTTGATTAGGTCTGTGAGGCCTAATTCAGTAGTGAGGACATCAGGAAATTTTTGTATTAAATCTGAGATCACCTTTTGACCTTCGTCATTAAGATGACCCAGCGGGTTTTCAGAGACCGGAGTAGCAGAGGATAAGCTTAGAGTAGGAGGTGCCTTTTTTTGAAAATTAATTAATTTGAAATGTATAGCCTTACAAAAATTAAAAGTGAAGGTGCCTTCGAAAAGATTCAACACGAGTCGACTTTTAAGAAAAAAATCGGACCCTAAAATTAAAGGACACGATAGCTGAGGTGCCACTAAAATTTCAAAATTCCAGCTACAGTGTTCAACCTTTAACTGAACTTGACAGGCTACATTGATAGCTAACCTCTCTCCGTTGGCAGTGAGGCACTCCGATTTTACCTCTTTAACGGACTTTATTGAGTTTAAAGATTTTAATTTTTCAAAAAGGTCTGCTGACATTATGCTTCTTACTGAACCTGAATCTAATAAGGCATTAGATTTAAAATTTTTGATGTTAACCTCCACGAGAGGTAAAATTTTGTTGGTTAAGCCTTTTGATTTTAAACACTTGTACGTTTTCCTGGTAAGTGAATTGTTTGCCAAGGGAGAGAAGCGAGCGATCCTGCTCCTGCGCTGGGCAAAAGAAGGACACTCCCAGTTATAGTGACCAGTTGATTTACAACAAAGGCACGTGGGCCTTAAATAAAACGGGGTACTCATTTCTGGTCTAGCACCAGATGACTTATGAAACCTATCTAGAGCTGGAAACTCTTTGTTACATTTTAAATTGTGAGTTGTAAGTTTCGAAGGTGCGGAGTTTACGGTTTGTTTATGTTTTGGTCTGTAAGGTGTTGAAAGTTGTTGTTTTGTTTTATAAAAAGACTGGTAAAAAGGAATATGACTGTAGTCGGTTTTGGCCTTTGGGGCACGTAGAGAGAAACTGGCTATTTCTCGCCCCTTGAATCGTATTTTTTGTTGAAAAGAAGATCTATTGTTGTATTGGTTGTGTGGATGGTGTGTTTGTCTGTGTTGTGTAGAGTTGTGATGTTGCATGGCGCTCCTACACTGTGGTGCTGTGTGACCTTTTTGGCCACACCTATAACATATTATTGGTGACCTTATGGGTCTAACTTCTGGTTCTGATCTGGAAAAACTTTTAGAGACGGGTGACCTCTCTTTGTCAGTAAACAAAACATTATTTACTTGGGCACATAATTTGTCCAAGTCATTAAAATTTGAAGGTTTGCTGGCAAACACCAGACAACTCCTGACTTCCGGTGAGAGGGCATCTATAATTACTTCTATAATCTCTGCCGGATTTTTATTTATTAGAAGCACCTGGGCAGCTTCCTTTATCTCACTCACAAACTGGTGCAGAGTCTCATTATGCCCCTGGGGGCGATAAAAGAGGTCCTGCTCCAGAGTGCGGCGTCTTTTCGCAGGTACAAATAAGTTGAGCGCCTCTTTATGAAAATCAGGGAAGTTGCTGTGTCGCAGCAAACATGAACTGAGTGGTTCCTGAGCATAAGGCAGAAGAACAGTTATTATATTCCGATTCAAATCAGGATAAGTTCGGCATAAATTTAAACAGATTTTAATGAACTTAATAAGCTTTTCCAGATCAAACCCGTCCGTTATTGGTAAGGTACATAAAAGTTTTTCCGCTGGATGCTTCAGCTTTCCATAGGAAAACCCAGGAGATGAAAGCTGCTGAGCTTCACCTAATGAATTTGACAACCTATTATTCTCAGCAAACAGATTTCTTTCGGACACAAAAACAGAATTTAAATGATCGGGTGCAACGTCTCTCACGATTGGCAAAGTCGAGACGGCAGGTAGGCGTGATAAATTTGTTTCAGAAGTTGTATTATTTCTTAAGCTTTGAAACTTTAATTTGATACTTTGGAAATCAGTTATAATTTGGTTGCATTCCACATTGCAATCAGTTGTAGTGAGATTTAAATTGTTTAAAACATTTAGCAAAAAGCTTAATCTTTGCTCAAACAGGTTTAACCTGGCAGCTAATTTTTCCAATTTTGAAGGTTGATTAGAATCTAAATTATCCAACTCATCGTTCAAATCATCAAATGAGTAACGAGCCAACTCCAAGTGCTCTGGTAAATTTTCTTTACTTATGGTTTCTACGAGCTGCTCTGAACCTGCCTGAAGCAGACTCCTTAGAGCAGTCCGCATAGCCCTGACAGTCTCGACTCGGCCTCCGCGAGTAACCACCTCAAAAGCGAGTTCAGATTTTCTAAGATAATCAATTACCTTCGTTAAATCACCCATGTTGAATATGAAATTAATTATTACAAAAGATGAAATGTTTGCAATGACAAAATTGTAAAACAAGGTGTTGTTAAAAAAAAAAATAAAAAAAAGGTGTGTAATTACAAGGCAGAAATCAAGTGAGTAAGGAAGTTTTTATTTGAAAACGTTTTTTATAATTTTTTTTTGTTTTTTTTTTGTTTTATAAGATTATTAAATATTTTTTTGTTTTCCTTACTAACCCGAAACTGCTCCGCAATTAAAGAGAGAGAAAGAAAAAAAATTGAATGTGTTTGTGTTAAAAAAAAAATGAATATATATATTAAAAAAAATTGGTTAACCTGTATCTATGTTCAATTTAAATTAATTTATTCGGGCTGTACGGATGTGCGATTTTAAAACGCCAAGTCAAATGAGCAAGGAATTTTTTTGAATTTATTTATTTAAGGAAAACCTCTTTTTTTTTGTTTTCCTTGCTTATTCAAGTTGACTGCTCCGAAGGTTATACAAACAAGCCAATAAACAAAAAAAACTAAAATTCATCAAAAAAAATTTGTGTAGGTTTTGAGATATGCTGGTTAGGAAAATTTTGTGTTTAGGTATTTGACGGACAAGGTAGATGTGAAAAAGTAAATTGCGCCACCAATTAACTTACCAAAAAAAAAAAAAATCATTAAACAAAATACCAAAGCAAACAAAAAACAGCTGCTCCAATGTGAAGCTGACCTGGTAAGAAAATTTAATATTGGAAAGTAACCACCGCTCTGATACCAGAAACATGTACCAGAATAAATTTTAAATTGAACGAAACCACGCTATGCTCACCAGAAACATGTGCCGTCTTTTAATATTAACAAATCGGAAGCTGAACTGGACCTTGAATAGACGACACAGTATTATGAATTAACCTACCTAAAAATTAAACAGAGATAACCTTACCTTGATCTGCTAAAAATCTGCTGGAATAAGTCTTATTCATCCATTTACAAAAAAGGTAACTTATTTAATACAAATTATGTACACAGAATTCAGTTAAATGGTTTATTCAAAAAACAAATAGTTTGTCATTAATAAAAAATTGATATGCCCTTATGTATTAAAAAATTAAATTACATGCCCTTAGATAAAATTGAACAAATAATTAATTAATTAACCCACCCTAAAAAGAACAACTAAAACCCTCCCCTTTTTCTGAATTAAATTTATAAGTAAATTTTAACAAAGATTACAAGATAACATTTCGACAAAAAAAACAATCATTCATATACAGTAAAGTTTTACTATCTATATAATTAATACGCTACATGAAACTTTGTCGGTTGAACTCCTCCGCCATTTCTTAACCGATTTTATCCATTGACGTCTCATTGGAAAGAGCGTGTCGCGTAGATTTGCAAACTGGCCTTACATTTTTGAATAAGTCCCTTGGGCTCTGCCCCAGTGGCTTTTAAAGTTCCCATGTTATTCTTATGGAAGGTCAATCTTAAGGAAGAAGAAGAAAGATTTCTTTTTATTTTATCAGGGGCACAAAAACAGCTGTTCGTATGAAAAGCTTAAAACAGCTGATTTTGATCAACAGCTGATTTTGATCAACAACTGATTTGGATCAAAAACTGAATATAATTTTAGGTTAGGTAAACCAAGCAATAGCGAAGCATTGCCATGTCCACTAGTATAGCTTATAATATAACGTGTACGTTTAACAAGGAAAGAGTTATTATACCTAATTTTGGTATACCTGTTTAGGTATACGGTTGATCAACCAAAATGTTTATTATAAAGAAAATTTTGGAAAAATAAACAAATAAAAATAATAGACTAAACTGAAAATAAATTAGTCTGTGACGTCACCTTTAAATTAGAATAAATTTAGATAATCCCTGTGGGATTGTAATTGCCGAAAAGTAGCTAGCTGCGCACCACCCTTATATTATAAATAACTTAACCTAGACAAAAATTTAATAAATATACATTACAATCACAAGAGACACTCTGTAGAAACAACCTTTAAAATGTTTATGTAGATTTGCAGATATTAATAAAAAACAGGTTTGTAGTTTAGTAGCTGGTGAATAAAATGTTTATGTAGACTGGTAATAAAGTTTGTAAATTATAACAATTCAAAATTAAAAAGGATTATCTATAAGCATGTTTTCTATTCTTTTTTTATATAAGTTGGCTGTTGAAAACTTTGAGTAGATGGTGAAAAGTTTAGCCAAAAGTTGAAAAGTTGACGTCGAAAAGTTGAAGTAGAAAACTTGAAAACTTGAACCCAGTTAAACTGTAGAACAGACCAAACACAGTCAAAATTACTGATCTGACATTATGCAGAAAAAACATGTTTAAAATGGTGCTGCATAATGCTTGTTACAGTTTGTCAAAAACATTACAGTTGGAACATGCTTGATAGTAATAGCAGAATGCTTTAAAGTTTATAGTTATTTCCAAACTGATTTTAAAATAAGTTAACAACACAACTGTCCATTAAACATATGGTTTTACAGAGTTCTTCAATTATGAACATTTTAAAGTGCAAAAGTTATAAGCAAAAAACATTTACAGTCTGATTGTATAAAAACTTAGGTTAGATATGATTGACTCTAGTTTTAAATTTGATTAACAGAATTTTAATTAAAAGAAAGATAGCATTATATTTAGGCACAATTAATATATATATATGGATGAATATCGACAGTTTGAAAATCTTAAACTTAATAATAATGAAAGCAGATCGTTACCTGGGTTAATACGGAGTGTATCTTGAAAGACGTTACAAAACATTACTATATGTTTTCAGAGAATAATCGACATTAACTTTCACCTTTAGAATACGCTGCACAAATAACTTACTCCGAAAACCTTACATTACATTACATTACGTTACACAAAAGGCACTTTCCTCCAGAATAGCCTTCACATTAGGAGCAGCCAAAAATACGTCTTGACATCGTAGAGACAGAAAGCAATATGGCCGGACGGCATAGGTTAGCTTTCTTTGTCAAAAGAAAAGAATGGAGAACCGTCAGCTGGCGTAATCTACCGAGCGGCAGGTGAAATAGGGAAGCAAGTAGGAAAGGTTGCCTAAATAAGTAAAATGAGGCGCGTGAAATTAACTGAACGTAACAATTGGAAGCCATTTTATAATATTTACTTTTATAAAATTTATAAATTATTTACTATAATGGAGTGAGTTAAATGGATTTGCACTGATGTGATAAACAATAATTTATATAATATGGATGGCTTTCTAGGCTATAATTATACAAGAAATCTGAGAGAAAGTTTTATATTTAACACACATTTAGTATTTATGCATAGTTAAAATTACAATTTGCATAGTAGGCCTACATTGACGTTTGAATGGTATTCTTAAATAGTAATAAAGTTCATTTATGTATTAAAAGTTCAAGTTCATTTGCCTGTAGCTTAGCTCAGTCTTTCTGAATGAAATATAGTTATACAATTATTTAAACATAAAACAATCTCGGGTAAGCACTAAGCTAGATATGAGCATACTTTTAATGAATACACATTGTGAATTTACTTTAATGATTGAATTTAAAACTGATAAAATGTTGGCGTCGGTTTTGAAAAGTGGAATTTAAAAGTTTATAATTTGCACTGTTTATATTTTAATTTAATAGTTTGATTGTGCGATAAAGTTTGTAAGTACAGAGTAAAAAAGTCTCTGATGTTCACTTCACTGAAGTTGTGATTTATACTGCTTTAAAATTTCAAATTAATACTGGAACACTTATTGTCAACTTCGCTGTTCGGTGGCTTGATGCTAACTCTCTAAAAGGATGCGGTCGTTTTAAAATTCGAAGATGGCCCGCCGACGGGGATTACATTGTCCTTGTTATTTGCGTCGTCTTCTAATTTTCTCATTCTTTAGTCTACTGACATAATCTTTTTCACTGAAGTAGGAGCTCTAAATTTATGAATGGATTTGGATTTCAGAATGCGGGTCGTCAAAATAGTACAGTGGTTTATTTCAATTTTCAATTTGTTTGTAAATTTTTATAGTTGATCATTTTGAATGATATACAACATTTGATTCTGCTTGTTTTGTAGACTGCCAAAATATTAATTAATTAAAAAAAGAATTAGTTTCATTTTCCGACACAACACATTTAACTCTTAACGCTAACATTTGACTATTGCGGTATATCGCTTTACATTGATATGATTGACACTTCTATTGTTAATTATAACCAAATAAAATAAATCTTAACATTTACAACCTAAATACAAATGTTTTTCTGAATATTTAATTATGAAAAACAAGTTTTTGTAATCGTTCGGTTTCTACGTTTTACTTTAGATAAATAAGTTTTTATATTTGAATGTCAGTTTGTACACATCTGTTTCTATTCTTTTGCCCAGTATTGAGTTTTGTTTATCTTTGTGTAGGCAAGATTCGAGATTTCTATTTGGAATTTCGAATTAGGCCTACTTTACTAGTGAAGTATTCTAATAACATGTGGAAGTTAATACTGTTTAATTAAATAAATGAATGTGATGTATGGTTGTGTTGTAGAGTGATTATTTTTGTGTAAATTTAGCTATAATCTGAAGGTTTCCTTTTTGTCAGGTTATGGATGTTTGACCTACTTATGAATATTGGTTTGTTATTGTTCACATAGGATCTAATTATACATATTTCTGATTATTGCTGAATTTTATACATGGGTGAATTACTATTGAAATATTTTTAGATTATTTTCTAGCTAGGTTTCCTTAACATTTACATTTCTAAGAAATTGAATTCTAGGCTATAATATATCATATTACTTGATCATAAAGGTTAGGTTATGTTGACATACATTGGCCTAGTAATGAACATGGGTCAGATATTTGGTTATGATTTGTAGGCTATTTGAATTTAACATTTGTATGGAATTTGGACTGTTATACTAAATCCAATTAGAATGATAAAAAATATATTTAAACTCAGGAAAAGTTGATTAAACAAAATAACATAAATTATTTCTGTAAAACGACTCTTAGAGGAACGGTTTAGTAAGTTGTTATAGGTTGCAGATGGAAAGAATGCTAGCAGTTTCTGCGTCTAATTATTGACCTTGGGCAAACTACTTTTTTTTTTGTCATGTGGCAGTGGAATTTACGTTTGAGCTTCAAAAACAGACTTATCTACCAGGTGGCGAGTAAATCTAATGTAGTGTAAAATGTAGTCTAACAACAATAAAATATGATAATTATTTAGACCAACAAATAAATCCATTATAAATGAGATTCTTATAATACTTTACTGACACTTTTTTTATACCGGTACAAATTATGAAAACTCGGTGTAATATACAGTCTGTAAAAAAAGTCCGTCCGTTCCCCTTTAATTTTTTTGCTTGTTAAAACAAAAAAATTTCTTTTGAGGAACGATACTAACTTAATCCAAAGTATCTTTTGATGTTATCGGAAGTTTTTAGTGTCCCCCAAAAATGGGGGGTTTCGGGGGCAACTCAAAATTTTTAAATGGGAAGTATGGTCATGTGATACCTCATTTTAAAGGTCTATTTAAGACTAGGAAAATGACACAAAGAACATAAAAGTCGGACCACCCAAAACAAAATGGCGGCCCTAAACGTGTTGAAATAAATCGACATAAAGTTGCTAGTATCTCGAAAAGGAAGAGTTTTTAGAAAAAATTTCAAAAGACAAAAAATGTTTATTTCAAAGTGCTCGATCTAAAAAATTGCTTCCAAATCGATTTTGTAAATTTAATTTTTTACAAAATTTTCTAAGATGGAGGAGTAAAAATAAAATTTACAAAATCGTTTTGAAGCAAGTTTTTAGGTAAACCACTTTGAAATAAACATTTTTTGTCTTTTGAAATTTTTCTAAAAACTCTTCCTTTTCGAGATATTAGCAACTTTATGTCGATTTATTACAACACGTTCAGGGCCGCCATTTGGTTTTGGGTGGTCCGATTTTTATTTTATTTATGTCATTTTCCTCGTCTTAAATAGACCTTTAAAATGAGGTATCACATGACCATACTTCCCATTTAAAATTTTTGAGTTGCTCCCGAAACCCCCCATTTTTAGGGACACTAAAAATGTTCGATAACGTCAAAAGATACTTTAGATTAAGTTAGTATCGTTTCCCAAAAGATATTTGTTTGTTTTAACAAGCACAAAAATTAAAGGGGGAGACGGACTTTTTTACACACGTAACTATAACTATATTTACTGGCATTTCGACAGTTAAAATTTTGTCGTACATATATTAAAGTATGTTTCCTGTTATTTATAGTATGTATGTGTTACAGTTAATGCTTGGGAAAAGAAAAAGGGTGCTGAACTATTTTTGAAACCGGAAGATTTAGAAGAAAGGGCGATACTAAATCAAGTGATAGCTGAGAGTCTCAGAACGGCTGAAGAAGATAAGAGACGAGCTGAGGAATGGTGAGTGGTTCACAAAGGCTTGTCTATTCAACTAGAAACTTTTACTCAAAACCATTTAAATCAAATTATATAAGAACTTGCAATAACAGCATTATTAATTAATTCACCCCTTGGTTACGTTTTGAAAATTTTATTGAAATTGTATTTAATTCAGATGATTTAATTAATAACTGACTGTACACATTTTTGTGTGCAAAGTTTAACTTGGTTTTTCAAAGAGGCTTTCCTCCTGAAAATGACAGAATAAGGACATGCATGTCGGTGAATAACAAGAGGCACTAGAAGCCAGATTAAGCCTAAAGGTATGTCCGCACTCATTCGCTTTCCCGTTCCTTTTCGTCTTCAACTTACACTTCATCTTTCCTTTCAACTTGCCTTTAGCGCATGCCTTGCGGAATGCCTCTAGAGGCATTCAATTTGTTGTCCACACTTGTTCAACAGTTCATTACTCACAAGATGGAAAAGTCGGACGCGTGTTACTTCGGCTCGCATTAAAATTCTAAAAAATATTACCCCCACTTCTTATGAATTTTCTCAACATTTTCGAGGTCTCCGAACACGATAAAGCAATACAAAATTTGTGTCCATGTGTCTTGTCTGTCTGTGGACACGATATATGCACTCACGTACATCGTAGAAAATATTTGGTGGTGCCAAAGTCTTTGTAATTTTATTGCGGAGAGTTGAAAAGCTTTTGAGTTTTCTAGCATGACAGCAACGAGACGTGCGTGACAAAACGTCACATTTTTGAGTATTAAAACAAACAAAAAACACGAGCCGAAGTCTTGAAAAGGAGTTCAATCTTTGCATCCTGTTTGTTTATTGCGGTTAGTTCTACTTTCGTTGTGATTTCGCAGAGTAACAGGAGAAAAATAAAACGACGACAAGGAATGAAGAATTATTAACGGAACTTCACGAAGATAATGGTTTGTTCAGGAATTTTACTAGAATGTCGAAGGGAAACTTTCATGAACTGTTGACCATAATTGAGCCGGCAATTAAAAAAAACACTTTTTTCCGAGATTCGGTGTCTCCTGAAATCAGGCTGGCATTATGTTAAGGTTCTTGGCTACTGGAGATTCAATTTCCTTTCCATCTCATTTCTTCCTCTTTCTCGGATAGATTTCCCCCAATTTCCTTTGCCTGATTTGAGGTTAGAGTGAAAATAGTAGCGATTTATGCACGAACCACGGTGATTCGTACATATTTTTCGCCGCAGCAGAGCCCGTTTACCTTTTTTTTTATTTTTGCTTGTTCTTTAACAAAATATGATCGCAAGTTTTTTATTTTAGGTTTCATTTTTTCAAAGGTTAATTTGTACCCCTTAGGAAAAGCCTGATTTGGGGTTACCGTCTAGAAATGAAGAACCAGTGGCAGAAGCAGAAAATAAGTACTTGATACTAAAAATTAATTGAAATAGAAACAGAAAAAAAAAAAATTGTTCTGTAATTCTGTGCCCAAGTTCAATTTAGACATATTGGTTTTTTTAGATTTCACTATAGTAGTTTTTCAACATTTTCTTGAGCAACTATCCATTTTGAAATCGCTTTAACGAATTTATTTGATGAATCTAAGTTTATCACTTCAGGCGGCAAATTATTCAAAAGTTTCGGTGCCATGTAGGAGAAAGATCTTTTAAATGCCTCCATGTATGGCCTCGGCTGTTCAAAACTATTATTGGGGTGTCTTAGGTTTTTCTTATTTTCTCTAGATATATTATCTTTTTATCACCGCCTCTCAAGAAAAAAGACCTTAAAACTTTGAAAATATACAAATGCCTCAGAGGGAAAATTCTTAACTGTTTGAATAACGGAAATGAAGATTCAATTCTTGGTTTTTTTTAACAAAGTACGGTACGAACAATTTTTTTTTGAATAATGAGTAGAGGCTTGATTGAATTTAAATAAGTCCCTCCCTAGCAAGTTATTCCGTATTCAAGTCTAGAATTAATTAGGCTGAAATAAACATTTTTTTAAACGGATATTGGGCACAAGTATCTTAACATATATAATATCCTTAGAGCTACTAACATTCCAGAGTTTAAATGTTTTATGTGGACCTTCCAAGAACAATTATCATCGAAGAAAACTCCTAGATATTTATTACTACATACCTCTTCAATTTTGATACAAAAAGTACAGTCTTGCGATGATTGAATAATACACTGAGGGCATTTATACATTAAATTATTTATTGGATTATTTATAGCTTTTTGTTTAATTTGAAAGAGAATGTATTTAGTTTTTTCACTTAATACCATTTGGTTTTGAGCAAACCAGCAATTTAACTTGTTAAAGTCTTCTTGCATTTGTCTAATTAATTCTTCTCTATTTTTTGCACTGTAACACAATGCTGTGTCATCTGCATAAGCAGTTAGACTACCTTTAAAAGCACCCTCACATAAATCATTAACATATATTAGAAATAGAATTGAACCGAGAACAGAGCCCTGCGGAACTCCGCACACAACAGGTTTTAGTTCACTTAGACAACCAGAAACCCTGACTCATTGAGATCTTTCATCCAAATAGCTAGAAAACCAACTATACGTAACACCTCGCACGCCTGCGTTCCAGAGTTTACTCAGTAAAATTTTATGGTCAACGGAGTCAAAGGCCTTTGTTATAAATATGCGTTTTGGGACCCCCTGATTCCAAAAAAGTAGTTTTTACAAAATGTCTGTCTGTATGTATGTATGTCTGTATGTATACAAAGCTAGAGCGAAAACTATTCGATCGATTTCGAACAAATTTGCATCAAACATGTCAATTAGGCCTATATAGATGCACGGAAAAGGGTTTCGAAAAGATTTGAAAAACAACCCCTTTTTGGCCAAAAAATTCCCAAAAAATCCGTTATAATTTTTTTATAAAAAAAAACGGCTCTAACGATTTTGATCAAATTTGGCTTATTTGTAGCCCTTAATGTACCCTACCATATGCAGAAAACCGTATCTCTCTAAAAATTCTTGTTTAGCTAATAATAATAACTGATTTTTGGGGTTTTTTTGGCCAAAAAGGGGGTTGTTTTTCCAAATTTTTCAAAACTTTTTTTCGTGCATCTATACAGGCCTAATAGACATGTTTTGTGCAAATTTGTTCGAAATCGATCTAATAATTTTTGCTCTAGCTAATAATAATAATATTTATTAGTTAATCTCCTGCTTTAATATCAACACTCCTACAATTATGAAGTCACATTGAATCTGTTTCATAATTTAAATATGTTTGTGAGAAAGTATGTGCCAGTTCCTGGTACCGTTTATTTGATTTAATTTTTGATTGTTTTGTTTTGCTGTTTAAATTGTTTGACAGTTAAGATGCTTTGTCAGCTAATTAACATTAATAAATGGTACCAGAAACTGGCACATACTTTCTCACAAACATATTTAAATTATTAACACGTTCACTGCTAAGGACTCACATGTGAGTTTGACACTGAACACTATGAGAAGTGGCCGACGCACAGAGCTTTGCACGCCAACCCCCGTATGTAACCCTAACTGTGACTTCATAATTGTATTTAAGTAGGAGATGCAATAGTACATTAAAATAGAAGAGTAACTAATACATATTATTATTATTAGCTAGATAGAAAACTATTCGATCGATTTCGAACAAATTTGCACCAAACTTTTCAATTAGGTCTGTATAGATGCACGGAAAAAGGTTTTGAAAAATTTAAAAAAACAAGCCCCTTTTTAGCCAAAATACCCCAAAAATCAGTTATTATTAGCTAAATGAGAATTTTTTTAAAGATGCGGTTTTTTTTCATATGGTAGGGGGCTAAAAGTTTGCATTAAAGGCTAGAAATAAGCCAAATTTGATCAAAATCTTAAAAAAAATTCTTGTTTAGCTAATAATAAGAATAAGAATAACTGATTTTTGGAAGTTTTTTGGCCAAAAAGGGGGTTGTTTTTCAAAAATTTTCAAAACCGTTTTGCGTGCATCTATTCGGGCCTAATTGACATGTTTGGTGCAAATTTGTTCGAAATCGATCGGAAGTTTTCTCTCTAGCTTTGTATACATAGAGACAGACATTTTGTAAATACCACTTTTTTGGACTCAGGGGGTCCCAAAACGGATATTTCCATAAAAATATCAACATTGATTTTTTTTGCGATCACTATACTCTCACTATAGTATAGTGAGGAAGTAAAAGGAGTGTCTGCTTTTCATTTGATTTTTAAGTTATGTCATTATGATTTTGGTTTATTTTTTATTTGAATGTGGCGTGGCCCTTTGTCCAGGATACACCAGCGGTGTCCCTACAATGTGCATCTCCCTTTTCGGGTTGTGCTTTAAACTTTAAACTTTGTTATTTAACAATTCAAAAACATCTCTCTGCTGGCACATTTATAAGTACTAACTTAAATGCATAAGGCAAAGGCAAGAATAGTTTCCCTTTAGAAATGAGCCTACTTGCGGACGCGATCACTCCCAAACTAACTATTACTTTTTGGTTCCTTCCAACTAGAATTCCCCTTTTAACTCTAATCTCACAAAAATGCCTACACTGTCATCCATACCTAACCTTTACATTTTTACTACAAGTTGGAGGGTACCTGCGACATAATTTTAAACTTTATTTAGTTTTGGTATGAATTCATTCATTTTGAAATCTACCTTATCATAAAATAATAAATTTGAAGTTAATACAAGTTCTGATATCTGTTTGCAGACCTTACATTCACCTTTCACAATTTTTTGTTTTTTCCTTTATTAATAATTTTCAACTTTTTTAACTAAAGCCAAAGAGATCCAACATCATTGTAAAAAAAAGGAGTTCTGGCAACCCTGTTTTAACCCTAGAGAACTTGTGCTACTCCCTGTTACGCGAAAACTCCTGTTGGGTAATTTTCTACTCCGAATACTTTTCTGAGTGAAATAAGTACAATAGCTTTTTTATACATAAAAAAGTGTATTAATATCTTCTTGTGGTACATAATAAAAGATATAAACATGAAAAATATTTAACATTGAATTTTTTTACACGTCAAAACAGTCTCTACATTCTAGAACCAAATGATCTTGCAAATACTTTTTCTACAGTTAGAACAGCATTTTGTCGTCTTTTTGGCTAAGTTCCGTTGGCAAAAATCACACCCAAAATAAAAAAAATACAAAATTGTAAGATTCCTTATACAGGGTGTCCCACGAAGAAATGGAGAAACTCTCAGGACTTGTTCTTCAAGTGAAAATAACAAAAAAAGTTCATATAAACATAGGACCGAAAACTCTTAGTTTCCCAGATATCCGCCATTTTGTTTTTTGTGCAAAATAATTCATATCTAGAGAAGGGTTTGACTGATGATTGAGTTCAAACTTGGCATGAAGCTTTACCTAACAATGATATATCTCAAGAAAAATAATCGATACTATCAAATCTTGCGTTTCAAAATGGCGGCTGTTTGAAAATTTCAAACCTAAATTAATCAAAAACCGTACATTTTAACGAAAAATGTCAAGATACCTTTTTTGTAGAACTTTTTTGACTCCCTATCGGGTGGTGTAACTGTCAAAACAATCGGATGAAGGATAATAGCTAAGTTAAAGGTAATGACATCAAATGTACATACAATATTGCTGTGTTTACTGTGATGGTATAGTATGCCGGGTTGAACAAACCAATTATTACACATAACTTAACTATTATCCTTCATCCGATTGTTTTGACAGTTACACCACCCGATACGGAATCAAAAGGGCTACAAAAAAGGTGTCTTGACATATTTCATTAAATGTACGGTTTTTGAGTAATTTAGTTTTGAAATTTTCAAACAGCCGCCATTTTGAAACGCAAGATTCGATAGTATCGATTATTTTTCTTGAGATATATCATTGTTAGGTTAAGCTACATGATAAGTTTGAACTCAATCAGTCAAACCGTTCTCTAGATATGAATTATTTTGCACAAAAAACAAATGGCGGATATCTGGGGAACGAAGAGTTTTTGTCCTATGTTTATATGAACTTTTTTTGTTATTTTCACCTGAAGAACAAGCCCTGAGCGTTTCTTCGTGGGACACCCTGTATATTATACAGACATAATATGTTGTTGATACTTACGTATTATACAATGTGAAGGATCGCTTTTAGAAAATAACGTCCAAGAAATACTAACTGACGGTTAGTTTGTATGAGAGCACAGTGTCCTTTTCAAAAATCTGTCTCACATGTTTTACCTTTTCTATTTTTGTTCTGTTCACTCTGGTAGAATGGAAACATCATCAAATCGTAGAACCTGCAAAAGAAAGTGGAATCTGGTTCTTAACATCGTACATACTTTATTACTACATCTAAGCCAGTTCCATCATTTGCCCAAATGTCTTTGGAATTTTTGTGTGAGGATTTCATTGCTCCACAAATATACAAAACCTCAATCAAAGTCTTGATTTCTTCGAAATTAGTTTCATTTGCATCTCTTTCTCTGGCAAAGCCTTTCTTTTCTTTTCTGTATGCACTTGTTTAAACACGTAACAATGTTCAGAACAGAATTATCAGTCGGAACACTTTCCTCCATTATCATTTTCTTCATCGAACGATTCACTACCAAATATTTAGTTTGCTGGCTAATAGCCTATTTATGTAAATGATGTTGTCCTCTAAAGTGAATAAAAAAAAAAAATACTACTTTATACTTCACGTATAAAATGTCTGAACGCAAGCTCTCGCACGGGATAAAAAGTCTCCAAACGACTTTACAGCGCTACAAGTGCTCGACAACTGTCAAACTAGTTGTGCTTGCGTCAAGGTAAAGTAATGTAAGAGTTTATTAGAAGTTATGAGAAGGAAGAAACTCTTAAAAGAAATGCCATCGTTGTTATTTTGTTTGTTCAAAAGCCTGTGGGGGAAAAATTACCCCATGCCAATTCTCTAGGGTTAAAATAGTTACTAGTTCTGTACATTTCTTTTTCACTTCACTTTATTATCGATTTTTCGATCATTACATAGTCAACTTTTTCTTTTACAACAATGATAATATGTTGAAATGTACTGCGATTTTTGTTTGAGACGGGCTAAAGCACACTAGTGCATTCGATGTTAAAGCAGCGACTGTCCAGTTCTAAAGTTCTAGAAAATAACATGACGGATGTATTTACAAACACTTTTCCGCAATCTGTTTGTTTTGATGCATCTATCTGTGTCAAATTTCAAATGAAGACATATATTTCTAAGAACTGTTTGTATATGTAACAGACAGATACATTGCTCATTGTGTTTCTGTACTGACTGTTCCTTATTGAATGGATTCTAACTTTAACTGTCTTGTAGATAGCACTGACTTTTCTATTTATAACTATTAGTTGTTTAGTTATTTATAAAATCACATTTATTACACACTTTTATTGCTATATAATTATGATTTAGCACATAAACTTTCACTAAAATTCCAAATTCCTGTACACCTAGTGACACCGACTTTTGAAATTAATTAATTAATTTTAACAATATCTACATCAAAACTTTTTAATGTGGAGTAGAATTTTCTTGTTTAATGTCTGTTGATTTTCTGAGATATTTTCAAGAAGTACTCTTACTTACTAAATACTAGTACTCTTATATTTAGTAACAACAAGCAATCTTCTGATGAAAAATTATCAGAAGGGTTTTGAATATATCATTAGCAAATCATGTTTTGTTAAAAATGTTTGTTTAAAATTAAGTAGTATTGATGGCTTAAATAACCTTTCTCAATTGGTGTCTTAACTAAGTTTTTTTTTAAATTTCAAAAAGAGATATTATTTATTTTGTTCTAATTACTACTCTTAATTTTCAGTAAAAAAAAACAAACAAAAAACAGTGACATGGTTTTAATTTAACGCCAAAAATAAAAAATTGCAAATTAGTAGAAATTATATAACTCAAAAATATTACCCCACTTTGAGTGTTTCTTTTTGTATCACAAATTTTAATGCTCCTTGATCCGTGACAGTTGTACCTTTCTTGTGTGTTTATTTAAGTATTTGTTTTTTTCTGAAATTTAAATTATTGTTTGTCTTTTGATTGCAGGGAAAGACAAACTAAATGGGACACTAACTTCACTTTACAAGTGAAAGAACTTACTTTTGACGAATCACAAATATCAGATGTTGAATCTTCTGAAACGGAGAAAGAAGACAGTCCGACAAAAAACCGTGGTCTAATCTCTAGTGATTATAGATCAAAAACCTATTACAATAAAAAACATGAAAAAGAGACAGAAAACAAAGTTTTAAAAGTTGACCGTCTTGCGACTCATATTGCTTCATCATTAAATATTTCTAAAGAACCAACAAAGACTGAAGTAAAAGATGACGAAAGAAAAAGGGCTAAAGAGGAAAAACCTAAAATACAAACAAACAGAAACGAAACAACTAAACTACCAATTGATGATGATGGTGATGATGATATGTATGTTGAGCAGTACTTGCGGTTTGAAGTAAGCCCTCAAGTGCACAACACAGAATCTGATCCAAATGTTCAGGTTGCCCAGAACTCACCACAGTCGCAAAATCAGAGTGAATTGGACCAAACTCAGGTGCTAAATATGCTGAACCAACTGACTACTATTCCAAAAAATTCCCCGGCTTTTGAAACTTTGGTGCAAAGTATGAATCAATTTTTGATACAGCAAGGTTTGGAAACTAATGCAACTCAACATTCTGCTCCAAACTTACAACATCCGCCTTACTCTGCGCCTTCTACGTATACTCAAGTAAATCCTAATTTACCATATGTTCCGACATGCCCTAATGTACCGATTGTTCCTCAATATTTCTATCCATATACTGGTGGGTATCTTTCACAATATTCACCTCAAGATGTAACACAACCATTCTGTCAGCAAAATCAGCTATTAACACCTCTGTTACAAAACCAACCGGGATACGTACCCTACACAAGATTACCCGAAACTCAAACCAACACTATGGAACGTAATAACAGCTCTCTGCCTTATTCATTACCGGATACATCAAAACCTTTAGTGCCAAATACAAATGTTGAACGTTGTGTGCCAATAAATATGAACGGTTCTGAAGAGAATGACTCACAACCTGATTTATCCCTCCCCCAGGCATGTCCATTTAGTCCAGATGTACAAACCAACGGAAATCAAAATATAATCACATATTTGTTGGAACAAACTGACAGATTATTGGAACAAAATACAGCAGGAATAGTAATGACCGCTGAGCAAATTAATTGCGCTCGTGTAATGCAGCAGTCTCAAATTAATTCCACTGGTCAGGTAATACCACAAGATCGACTAAATTCTGCTACTCAGGAAGTACCTCAAACTCAACTGTATTCTGCTGGCCATGTAATGCCTGGTTATCAGATACCATCGCATGCAATGTCTCAACCTTTCCAATATCCAATGCCTTTAAACCATCCTCAATATCGCATTTACCAAGCGGACCCTAACCGCAATCATTTGATGCACTCATATCTCCCACAACCTCAAGAACTTACTCATGGTAGAGGACGTGGTAAGACTTTCATTCCGTAGTCCACCTTTAGCATACATCAATTCAGTTATTAATTTAATTTAGTAATAGTTCATTTTTCTTTAAGTATGTTTAACGGAGTACCTTTTTTATTTGTGATATTATTTTTTTATTTGTTTAGTATATCTTAGGATTGTTATCTTAATATGTACGTCACTAGTTTTAATATTGCTTCGTATAAGACAAGAAATCTTTGGAAATTTGCAAATGCAATATTGTAAACATACCTTACTTTAAGAAAGATTTCTTTACTTTATAAGAAGTGGGTTCTCTTAATCAGCTTGTATGGGGCTGAACTTAGGGTTAATAGAACGAACAAAGTGAACAGTGCAACTGTTACAATATTATGGTCGCCAAATTAATATGAGAAAAATAAGTTTTTGTGTGTTTTCAGTGCAAATGTCTATTAATTTCTGTTTTACTTTAATAGTTTAAATTTAATAACACCTAATTAAAAACAAATACTGTATACAATGTATATAGTTTTGAGCTTATTTATTTTAAACATCAATAATAATAAAAAAAAAAATAAAAATACAAATTGCTCTTTAATTAACTTGTTTTGTGAATCAGCATACTGGCCAATGGAATATTTAATAAATATTCTAATGTTAGATATAGGCTGCTTACTTTAAAAAAATGTTAGGTGTTTGTGAGTTAATCACAATAAATATGTTATTCATAAAATATTTCTTAAAGTATTTAAATTTTTTCAAAAAAGCTTTAACCTTTTCAGTGGCGGGTTTTGAACAACATAGGGTCACCTAGTGGAGCAGGTTTTTTAGGCTATTACACAAATGATTATTTACTTGTCCTAAATGGTTGTTTTTATAAAACATTTGACAAAAATTACATAAAATGTTATTTGGACTAACACTGTAAATGACAATCAAAACAAAAACGGTTATATAGCAATGTAATTATTAGGTTATAATTGTATAAAGATAAGAAATATTATTATTGTTTATAGTATTCACACCTTATTTAGCAGTACAATAACCACTAATTCACACAAACACAATCAAATTATTTATCTAAAAACTCTATTTAACAGTAAAAACTAAGACTCGAGGATAATTTATTGAGTTATATGACAAAACAGAGGAGACAGCTGACAGACAGCTGCAACTAAATGCTCAAACAGAAGACACTTGATTGCAACTCCAAACAATATTCCTGTATATATTGGTATAAAGCTTAATTGGTTCAGAAAAGGTTCTACACATTCTCAACAGATAGCAGCACAAGTATATGTATTCTAAAAGTCAAACGAACTAACAAGGTTGTGCTCTTTCAGAGGTAAATTTGAAAACGAATATATGCGGGATTGCTCCTACACATGCCACGTAGCACAAACGTATTTATACGGGCCTGCCACTGAAAAGGTTAAATCAATAAGTTATTAAAAGACTTTTTGAATTTCTGTTTGAAAGCCAACACTATAAACTACAATTTTATATATTATAGTTAATATACCCTTAAAAATAAGTCTATTGAACCAAATTTAATTTAGAAATTAGATTTTTTTGTCATATAAAGAATTTTTTGTAGTACCGGTAGCTAAAAAAAAACTCAAATATACTGCATAACATTGTAGCCCCAACTATATGTAGAGAATAAGCATTCAAAATTTCATTGCTCAATGAATAGTAGTTCATGATTTATTTTTGTTTTTTTGTTTTTTTTTGCCTTACTGGACTGGATATATTTACATAAATACCTTACTTTCTTGTACTGCTCGCAGTCCTGTTTTCATCACTTTCTAAACGGTGACGTATGTTTCGCCTATTTTTTCAGGCATTTTCAAACCGTTTATACAAATTTTAAAAATGATTTGCATTTGTTTAATGTGCGTCAAAAAACTATAAATTATACACAAACACTCAACAAACATTAACACAAAAACACAAACACACGTAATGGGGCATGATTATGCCGATGTAGTTTATTAAAATAGTAACTCGCACACGTGCACCCGGCCTGTCCTTGTCTCAGTATATTTTAAAAATTTGTTTATAAACGGTTTGAAAATGCCTGAAAAAATAGGTGAAACGTACGTCACCGTATAGAAAGTGACCAAAACAGGACTGCGAGCAGTACAAGAAAGTAAGGTATTTATGTGAATAGTAGTTTGTGGGAATTTTTGTTTTTTCTGTAGGAGTAACAGTTTTATAAAACACATCTTTTTTATCCCACTAACTATATGCAAAGAATGAGCATTCAAATTTCATTGCTCAATTAATGAGTAGTAGTTTGTGGGAATTTTGGTTTTTCCTGTAGGAATAACAGTTTTATTAAACACATATCTTTTTTAATCCCGCTAACATACTTAATTGTCTCTTTAATTGAAATTTGTAATCAAATTTTAATTTTTATTTATGAGGATGATCGTAGTAATAATACGGTCTTAGATATAATTAAAAAAAAGAGTTTTTTTTCAATTAGTTCTTTCCATTTCTGATTTTGTAATGATTTGTTTTACTATGGTTTCATGGCCAATAAATTTTAGCACCTACATATATTTTTGCTAAAAATGATAAGATGTAAAAATATGTTGTAAAGATTTGTATGGGTCATACCAGTATAGTATAGTATAGTATAGCAGATGGTTAAGAGAAACTTAGCTCGTATTAATATTTTCTATTTAATTTGGTAATTTGACTAGTTATGATTTTGTTACAGAATTGAACTGAAGATGTTTCTGTACTTGTT
>JAGFPH010006044.1:39968-51933 GCA_018207615.1 Philaenus spumarius | reverse complement strand
GTCATAACATTGCGACAGACGATGAACTAATGAGGTTGATCGAAGAGGAACTGTTGTTGATACCTCGAGAGTTGTTCAGCAAAGCGTATGACTGTTTTCTATTTCGTTGTCATCAGTGCATTGCGATCGATGGACATCAGTTTGAATAAGGTTTATGGATCAAATAGATTTAATTTATTTATGAGTTACTTATATCTTTAATTCCTTAACGTTGTTTAGTAACATCGTTAGAATTCAATAATTATGTTGTAACACTTAAGCAAATAAAACAATTTTAACGAAAAGGTACTATTTCTTTGATATCCCGCCATTTTGTCCTAATGTGTCAGAATTAACTGATACTTAGGATTAGTTCTCGGTCCGGTGTTGTTTTTAATTTACATTAATGATTTGTCATCATCTTTACATGTTGATAGCCTAATTCAGTTTGCCGATGACACAACTTTGAGCATGAAAGCAAACTCAGTTGAAAATTTGGAACTTGAGGCTTTTTTACAAGTCAATGCAACAGGTCAATACTTTGAAGAGAATAATTTGGCAGTAAATCCAGCCAAGACAAAGTATATGTATTTTAATAATAAACAAAGCCAAAATCAGACACCAAGTGCCATTTTGGGTGACAATTTGCTTGAAGAAGTGAATTCAGTCAAGTTCTTGGGTCTTATTATAGATAATAAGTTATCCTGGAATGACCAAATTAGCGGTATTTGTGCAAAGATTAGTTCTGGTATTTTTGCACTAAGAAATTTAAAATTGTATTGTGATTTGTCTATTCTATTAACTGCTTATTATGGGCTTATATATCCACATCTGAACTATTGAATTCTCCTGTGGGGAAACTCATCAGTTCAGAATATGCATAGACTTTTTGTCCTGCAAAAGAAGGCCATTCGGCTAATAGCAGGACTGAAGCAAACAGAAACTTGTAAAAATGCTTTTGGGAGGATTGGAGTGCTTACACTTCCATGTATATACATACTTGAAGTGTTGCTGTATTTTAAATTTAAGTGTGATCATGTCCAGAATATGGACATACATGACTACAGCACCAGACAAGCTTGTAATTATCGTGCTAGACAGCACAGGTTAAATGTGTACAGTAAACTTCCTTCACAAGCAGGTGCTAAATTGATGAATAAGCTCCCCCAAAGTATTAAAAGTTTACAAAATTATACATCTTTTAAAAACAGCCTTAGACAACTTTTGTTGTCTGGATCTTTTTACTCTGTGGAGGAGTTTCTGCATTGACTCTCTGTTTTGTGATTGGGTGTGATTTCCTGCTTGGTCATTTATATAATTTGTTTCTGTGTTTGTATATTTGTTTTTGAATATTTTGTAAAGTTTAATTTATTAACGTTTATTATATCTTGATTGTTTTAAATATGTTATTGGTATGGGGTTGTAATTTGTAATTTTATTTATTTTAAAACCAAAAAATGACTTGGCCATACAAATTGTAACTTTGTCAACGGCTATAATAAATGAAATGAAATGAAATTTCTTTTACATATGTGTATGTTAGGACTGTTGAGTTTCTGGTTTGTAGAGTGTTCGGTGCATCTAATATATTAATTCAAAAATAGGGACCTCTTCGTGGGACACCCGGTATACAGTTCAATTCTTTGATTTATTCTCTTCACTTTGTTATAGTAATATTTTTTCATTTTTGGGCAAAGCATATACTCCTAAATTACTATTCAAACTAGGCCTAGTTTTGTTAGCAGTCTTGTAGTAGGGACATAAAAACTGGTGTTTTCATATTAAGAAATTTGAAATTGACATATATATTTTTCTACAGTTCTATTTAGAACTAAATTACAAAACATTTGTAAATTTTGAAAAAATTACAAAAATGTTTACTACTTTTTATGTAGGCCTAAAGTTCAACTTTTTCCTTTTGTTACTGAACATTTTTGTTTCTTGAGCTAGTAACTTTGTAAATGTTACATCAATAAATTTTTTAGTGGCATATATGAATTCTTTGAACCTTTTTCTACAAAAAAGCTGTGGAATGTTTTTGGATTGGGGTATAATTACTATATTTGGTGAATTTTTGAAAATATGTTTGCACATGCACCGAAATGGCTTGGCATTGCAAAAAATTAGCATGGACACTTCAAGGGTAAAGGGTTGCTCATATTCAGAAACTTTATTTCCCCCGGATTGAACCATACATGCATGTTTGTCTAGTATGAAAAATGTTGATAACTTGTTGTTTTCTTCTCAAAAAGTATGTATCAATCAAATATTTGTGGTAGGAGTTTAATCATTAGTTGTTATGTTACATGCTATACAAGAGATTAACTACTGCAATACATTGACTTCAATCGTCTCTTGCTGAAAGTATTCATTAACATAACATATAATTTATATTTTCACTTAATGTACATGTTTTAAAACAGTGTTGATTAACCAAGACCTACAGTAAATCAAGCTTAATTGCATCCATGCATTTTTTAAAAATAAATCAAGTTTTGAAAACAACTAAAATTATTTTGATAAAGTTCGATTTTTATTTGTGTTTGAAAACCTAATTTTTAAATACTTGTAAATATTTGTTCATGAATATTCAAAATGTGCTCAACTTAACCGGTACTGTTTTTTTTGTTCACAAGATTAAATTAATTGTAAAAGTAAATATATTTGCACATTAAACTCTGTCATAATAATTTGGATAATAATTGTCACAGAAAATAAAGGACTTATTCCAGTTTCAACCAGTTAAAAACCATTATTGCTGCGTCAGGTCTTGATGTATTATTGATAGTGGTAAGCTAATAGTTTAAGGTTACAAATATAAATTAAACAAACTTAATATAATTCTGACAATTTAAACTTTTTTTAACTTCCCGCTAAGAAAATTAAAAATTTTCTAAAATCGGGAAGTTATTGGTTTCACCCCGTTTTTCGAAAATCGAGTATTCATCAGATCTCGACGTTTTGAGGTCCTAGAAATCTTCCCTGTCCACTCCCGAGAGGGTGTCACCCTGTCTGTGTGTATGTGTGTGTGTATGTAAGTATGTGACCCGCTTATAACTTTTGAACGGCTTAACCGATTGGATCCTACCAAACGGCGTTCTAAAGAGTTCCATCAAACTTAGATTTCCTAAAAATTTCAACTAATTCGGACCGGTAGGTTCTGAGAAATTTCGAAAAAACTAAGAAATAAATTTTTTTCAAATCAGGTTTTTTTTTAATAACTTTTAAACGGCTTTACCGATCAATTCCAAAATCTAATCAGCTTTTAACCTTGAAAAGCGACGTCGATCGCTACCAGTCCGGTCAAAGTCGGTTAATTCGTTCGTGAGATATCGTGAACGAAAGAAAATAAAAAAAAGTGTTTTTTCTCAATTTCTCCGAAATTTTTTATCAGAAAAATTTTTATTGTCGATTCTTTCAATGGACTTAAAGAACTGAATCGATTGCCGCAAATCGCATAAAAATCGGTTGATTCATTCAAAAGTTATGGCAGTTCAAAATTTCCAAAAATAGTGTAGTTAGCGGGAAGTTACAGGGATGGCCTTTAGGGTCAACCGTTTTCCAAATTTTTTTTTAAACGTTTTGCTGTTTTGCACTTTAAAGCTAATGAAGACGGGACCTACAATTTTATGTGGAATCCGAACCAATGATGTCTGTTAAGAAACCATTTAGAAAGTTATTCGGGGTCAATGGGAATTGAACCCGGAACTTTTCCATTGACGTTTGCCTTAACAAAAAGCTTTCACGCCTTAACTACCACGGCCATCGTGGCTTGACAATTTTAACTTAATTATTAACATTATTTTGTAACACCAAAAATAATTAAAACTAAGAATTTAATGCAGAGTAATTAATTGTTCTTATTTGCAAATTCCATAGGAAAGATGAGCTATTGCAGTGACTATTACGGTGAGACCTAAGGTCGGCAGTGGTAATGAGCACCGATCACGGTCCCCGGAATATGTTTGAGGTGTCACTAGAAACTATTTATATATATGTGTTCGCACTTGGTTTCGTAAGTCGCTGGAACGAGTTTGTTGGCTAAAAAAAACCAAACAACCGGAAATAAAATTTGTTGTACTAGAATGAAACTTTTTTGAGGGTTTATATAAAACAAATTAATATAGGAGATTTTCTGCACATTTTGTTTTTTTACACGAACTTATATCCCATCTGGTTACTCTAAAACGTAAAATACTTGGTTGACATCCACGTGGGGAATTTTACCATGGTGGGAGTCTCTGATTCGAGGCCGATGCCCAGGATTCAAAGACCACATTCGTTTTTCCACTGCGAGCGAAGTAAAGCAGTACATAATCTGCATGGTCGAGGTGCAAACGAAGCAGTGCGTGGGCTGGGTCAGGAGGCTGAGGTGCAAACAAATTCTACTAATATATTTCATACCCGCAAGCAGCGCTTTCGTTAGTAGACCAATTTCCCAAATAGTTGGTACCTTAAAACATAATATGGTTTGGTTTGTTTAACTTCATTAATTTATATAGTTAGGGTGATCAATGCAAGCTGATTAGGTTTTTTTTTAAATATTAGTACCAGGAGACCGAGCTAAAGCTCGATTATAAGCAGGGCTATGACTTCAATAATAAATATTGGATTTTTGAGGTTAGGCCTATAACATTAAAAAACTAAATAGAGGGTATATACACCATTAGGCTTACCTGTAATAAAAATACAGTTTAAAGGATTAACTATAATCTCAACGCTATGCCTCAGAAATAAGTCAGGCCTAAATTAAAGTTTAATATTTCAATATCGATTTAGGCCTAGGGCCTAGTTCGCTCACGTCAATAACTATTATTGCAAATTTCCGTGAACATCGTTTAGGTTAGGCCTATAACTTTAAACAATTAAATAAAGGGTATGTTTATTTAGCAGAAGTATTCGTTGCCATGGTAACTATAAATAGATACAACATTAGGCTTACCTCTAATAAAATATACAGTTTAAAAGAAAGCAGATGATTATTGTAATGGCATTGAAAACATTTGCATCAGCTGTGCTTTGTATTGTTTAAAATGGACAAATTTCACTTTTTAATTTAATAAAAAGACGTAGAAAACGAATTTTCCCAGACTGGTGACCATTTCCAATCGATTTCTCGTGGCCAAAAGCCCCATATAAAATCAAAAAATGAAAAATCCTTAGACGGAGATTCCAGATCCATTTAGCAGACAAACAATTATCTCTCGCTTTAGAAGGTAAGATTATTATTATTCTTTAATTCCAATTGTGTGAGTGTTGCGGCCTCTAGTTGTGTGAGTGAATGCCAAAATAATTCTACAAAAATATAGGTGTTTACCATTATTGGCATTATTAAAACAAATTCTCTCATTGCTCTTCTGGAAATTAAAGCTTGATTTTCTCATTCTTTAAAAAATACGGTAAGTTAAAATTTTGTATCTACATTTCTGTATTTTTTTTAGAGATTTTGTATATGTAATATACATTATATTTTATTTCTTGCATAAGTAGTTGTTCTTTTATAGTTTTCCTTTCTAAAAGTCAAATTGTCTTTGATAAAGTAAATTCATGGCAAAAATATAATAAAAGGAATTTTGTAGAAAGTTGCTATTAAGATTTTTCAACTAATAATAACAAGAAACTTAATCAAAACAACCGTTTTATCTACAAACATACTTCATACACAAAAATGATTTAAAAATAAATAAAGTAGACATTTTATATTAGGAATTAATATTACAATGAACGCAAAACTTTATGCAGTATTTTTGTATTAGGGTTATTTGAAGAGAGGGTTCCCCAGGTAGGACTGTTCTAAAATGTATTATATTTGTAAATGTGTCTTATTTATACTTAAATCTATATAAACAAGAAGTGAATTATGCATTTGTACACCCGATTTCCTCACCTTTGAAATCAAATCTAGTTCTTATTGTATAAGGGTCTGCTCCAGTAAAAAGCAACCGGCAATTCCAGCACTTCACCCTGTAGCCATATCTAAACAGTGCAGCTGAGCGCTTTGACATTGCCTCATTTAAAACCATCTTTTGTAATTGAGTGTTGAAAAAAACCTGAATATTCTTTATAAAATTGTGGATCCGCCTTGCGATTCACTTTTAATTATGCATTTTTTATTGTGTAAGGAAAAAAATTAAACTAGGTATTAAAAATATCAATTACGTGACAAACGAACGGGATTAAAAAAAAGTGAAATGCAAAACGCGTGAGATGCGTATTGTGACTGTGGTTAAAATGAGACCTTGAAAACAATTGTATAAAAAAAAAAAAAAGAAATAAATGGATTAAAATTTAACACTTACGGAATACAAATCGTAGATGGCCACCAGTATAGCAGACCCTTTACAGAAAGTAAAAAATGATTTTCCAATGTCTACATCAAAAGGCAGTTTAGAGACTAAATTAATATAAAACAGATTGTTTTAATGTTCTGATAAAAATTGATTATTGACATTCCACAGTCTTGATTCATATACCATATACGGTTCTATATTGCAAAATAACTTTTAATAACTCGTGTTGTGATTCCAAATTAGAATATTATTTAATTTCTAATTGAGCTAAATTACTTATATACTTTATTGTGAACCTAAATTATGTAATAACTAGGGGAGACCCCTGCGTGCTCCGCACGCCAACCCCCGGTGCGACCTTCTAAAAACATATATGTTATGTTTTATTTATAATAAAAGTGTAGGATTAATAATAACCTCAAAACTAAGATGGTAAATAATGTTAAATGTTCAAATCAAATTATTTCTTATATTTTATAACAGCAGTAATAATAAAGGTTAAAAGAACCAGTAAGGCTCAGGTCTACACTTAATCAAAAACCTAACAAAAAAGTTATAAATAATAACCTCAAAACTAAGATGGTAAATAATGTTAAATGTTCAAAACAAATTAATTCGTAAATTTTATAATTTGAATAAATAATTCATTTCCTCTCTTATAAAAATCAATATTTACTTCCACAAAGCAGCTGTATTAGTTTGTTTCTTATTAAAAACAGCTGTTTTGTATTAAAATGTTTTTATAACCTTCTGAATACTGTAATCATCGTTATTTACATCCACGAAATCTGCTGGATTAGTTTGTTTCTTATTATAAACAGCTGTTTTGTATTAAAATGTGTTTATAACCTTCTGAATACTGTAATCATCGTTATTTACATCCACAAAATCTGCTGGATTAGTTTGTTTCTTATTATAAACAGCTGTTTTGTATAGAAATGGTTTTTAAATATTTTCCATGTTAATCTTATGGGGAAAACCCGACCTATGAGATTAGCTCACGCCATTAAGGATAAGAATTTTTGACATCTAAAACCTTATTGCAAAACTACGAAATGAGACGAATTTTTTGAAACCTCAAACATTAAAATTGGTTCAGAAATAAGGGAGGAGTTGTGTTTACAAAAAAACGGCTTCACGTATTATATATTAAGACGTATTATATATTATTAAGATTCAATTACAAGTTTATTAGCTAACAATGAATAAACGCGTTTATTTGTTTTGTTTTTCTTTAGAACAACAAAATAAGTTGAATCTTTTTAATATACACAATCATTCCACAGTCTTGAATCATATACTATAATAAAAAATGACGTAAGCCTAAATTATACAATTTATTTTCTAATAAGGCAACGTTGTGAGCTAAATAATTATTACATGTAGACTTTATTGAAAGCCTGATTTGTAGTATAGAATTGATCAGATTTGTGAGCCTAAATTAAAGGTCTATATTAATTTATTCTAACTTGGTGTGACAAGGTAATAATTTATATATCGATTATTGTTGTTATTTATTGAATATATTATAAAAAATACGTCAGTATGAACTTTGTATTTTACAAGAGGTACGAATATATTTATATGCTGCATACTGTAATCCTTCGATGAATTAAAAATTGAATAGTCAGAAACTCACTAATATCTTAGTTGTAGGTCAGGTATTGTACCCCCGTGAAGTGAATAAATTAAGTCGTATCGCGCCTATTGTAATGGCAGCACATGTGTTAAATAAGTTTATATATTAAATAAAAACCACTAAGGTGACAAGCTGGTGACATGGAGTCATCTGACAAATTCTTTTACAGGCAATTTAAGAAATACAATTCAGTTAAGTAATTAACAATTGATTTATTAATAATAAATTCATACGCCCTTAATATAAAAGATTTTACAAGTGATATGCCCCTTTTTGTAATAAAAAAATGTAATAAAAAGAATTAAAAGTGAAACCCTACCTTACAAACAAAATCAAGAAAAACCACCGCTTATTTTAATAATTAAATTTAGCAAATTAATTTAGTTCAAAAGCAATATGTTATTACAGAATACATGTATATATTTATATAGTAACACACACGTTACTGACATACAGAACCTTAAAGAACAGGTAAGACAATGTTATATAATATATTTATGTTGTATTCTAAAAGTTGGCCTACGTTTAACTTATAAGTATGCGCATAATATTGAATAAAAAACATTAATAAATTCGAATAGCATAAACAAAATAAAATAAATGTAAATTTTGGTTTATTATATTTATGATTAATGTGACGTCACTTTATATAAAAAAAATGTATTATAATTTTTGATCAGAGACCCTGTGGGTCTGATAAATCCAAAATTAGTACCATTCCGCCCTATAAATTATATTTAATTAAAAACGCAAGTTTACATATAATTCTAATTAAGTTTTACAATAGTAATGAGCCTTTAAAGATGAATTGTTCTAAATAAATGTTGCTGTTCAAATACTGGTAACCACCATAGCCATTAGACACAGTTAATTTAACTACTAGCGCGCACTTGTTGAGGAGCAGAGTTGCATAACAGGAATTAAAGCAACGTCTGGTGCAGAGTTGGTAATTTAGTCTTTTTTACTTATGACGAACAACATTTTTTTTCCACTCGTAATCTTGGAACCATATATTCTGGTGTGTAGCGATTAATCTATACTTATAAAAGCCAAATACCATTGACTCATTGACTCATCACAGTTTCTCAAAAACCACGAGGCCTACAAACATGAAATTTGGCATTAATACTCTTTATAGGCTCTAGACGCGCGCTAAGATAGGGTTTCCGAAAATTCGAAATTTTAGGGGGGATTTTGGGGGGTCAAAGTTACTAAATCACGATTTCTCAAAACCTACCAAACGGATCGGAATGAAACTTGGTATGTAGCTTCCTCTAGGGCCATAGATGCTCGCTAAGAAAGGGTTTTAAAAAATTCGAAATTTTAGGGGAGGTTTGGGGGGGGGGGTCAAAGTTACTACACAAAAAACCATCGAACGGATTGGAATGAAATTTGGTATGTAGCTTCCTCTAGGGCCCTAGGTACTAGCTAAGAAAGGGTTTTAAAAAATTCGAAATTTTAGGAGGTTTGGAGGGGTCAAAGTTACTAAAAATCCCCATAAGAAATACATAGTGTAAAATATTTATTGATATAATACATTTTTTATTAATATCAGCTATTTCATTATATATCTCAGTAGAGACTCGCAAAACTATCACTTAACCTTCTACATGTTGATTTATGCTGTTCTTAGTCGTACGCATGTTCCTTGTGAAGCGCAAAGATGCTAACTAATCTATTCTAATGGCGATATGCAACATTGTACCGAGTTTCCCTTTGAGGGATGTGTAGGTGTAAGACGGGCGTGCCTGACGGTGAGGATTTGCACTGAATACGATTTAAACACCTACAATGATTACGCTATGCAGTTCCCAATGCTGTTGTATAGGATGAATTGCTTGCGTATGACTCTGAGGATTGTTTTACATGAAGTAAATACGGCAAGTAACGCTAACTTTACAGTATTTAATAGGTAAAAGAAAAGAAGGACATACTTGTGACCATATACAGGGTGTCCAGCTTCGACTGTCCATAAACTTTACAGGTTTATTTGTCCACTAAAAACAAGCAAATCTTATATACTAAAAAACTTTTGCAAAACTATTGACAGCGACCCTGACCGTTGTGCCGTTATTTAAATTCCGCGCTTTTAAAATATTCATTTTAAACCGAGAGCTTACGTTTTGTAATAATGCGCCCGGCCTTACCGACACTGCAGTCTGCTTTCGTCTCTTCTCGTTCTAGTCGTTCCCGTTATCTAGCTAAGAAGCACTCTACAGACACTGCTAGTTGTAACGTCAAAGGTTTATCTGAGATCGACCAGCTGTTAAATCACGTGACCTTACTTTAGACTTGGCATGCACGTTAGCTTTGTTGAAGCGCAGCCATTTTTACCTTCCGTTTTGTTCTACTCCACAGACGTTATGGTTTGGTCTTTTGCCGTTCTTTTTTATAATGACTTAGTCGTGAGTTTAACGACTGTGCGTTAGTAATTATAATGTCATTATTTTAAGTCCTATTCTACTAAATACCAGGTATGTGAATTTATGTTTACCAAATTGAAATGTCTTTTGCTGTCATCCTATTTAACGTTGGCTTTGTTATAAAACTTTACTTGTAAGTTTGCTACTATGTGAATTTAAGCCTACTTTAATTTTGTAAATAATATTTCAAACTCTTAAAGTATAACTTAATATCTGTGTATTTCAATTTTCTTCTTTAAATACCTTCAGTACAGGCTAAATATTAAAATTTTATGTAACTAGCCTATTTTCAAACTAAAGCCTAGTTTAGGCAAATTATATAATTTTTTTAAAAAAGGAAAACCTATCGTTTGAATAGCGATATCTCTGATATTGTATTGAGCCTATAACCAATAAGCATTTTAAAGGTTTACCATGTGGTCCCTAGACATGTAGCAACAGTTAAAGTAACATGACAAGTTAACTTTGGTTAAGTCTTGTATTAACAGTTAACATTTTTATTTTAAAATACCTGCTTGTCACCTATTATCAAAAATATTATAAAGACAAACTTTTAACCTAAAAGCTTTTCACTATGATTGGTTTTAAAGCCTACCTTAATTCTAAAAAACATGTATTTTGTTTTTATATGCAGTGTTTAACTGGTGCAAGTACTACCCATATGTTCTGCTACTAAATGCAACTACAACATCATGTTTTATTCAAAATGCAACTACAACATGCAACTTTAATGGTTATTTTCTGTGACAGTGCCTTCTTTTTTAAAATAGCTATGAACCAAAAATACAATATTTTCTAAAATCTGCAGTGAACTTTGTAAGAAACTTTTTTTTGAATAGGCTGTGTACTGTTTTGTGTCTTGTAACAAATGAATAATATTTAATATATGTCTTTTATAATTAATAATCTTGGGAGGAGCAGTTATAGCAATTTTCGAACCTCAGTCCTTAAAGGACACTTTTAGAAATTATATACATATTTTTTTATTATAGAGAGACGTCTCACAATTTCATTTTGTTTTATTTTTTTTTTTACTATTTAATTATACTTAGCTTTACAGTTGGCCAACGACATAAATGTTACTTATTAATAAATCCATGGCACTATATGCTAAATTTTTTGTAATTTTGTCTAATTAATAATTTTTGTATAAACTTTGTAATCATTATTAATGGGGAGGGTTTTTCGACTTTTAAATTTTTGGGGAGGGAACTTTTAAATGCAACTTAAATTATATTTTGTAATCTAACCTTTTTCATTTTTTTTCTGTATTTTAAGGGCATGTAAATTTTTTCATTTTTATAACTAAGGGCATATAATATTTTTTTTATATTTTGGTTAATAAACCTAAATTCAATCTAGCTTTTCCTTTATTGAGTTAACCTCAATGTATCATAATGATTTGTAGGTGATCAGCTGAGACATTTCTGCAGTTTGGTGATTTTGTTTTAAAGGTAAGTCTTTGAACATGTCCAGTCTATGTGGCCCAGTGTAGCTTCCGATTTAATTTATTCGTTTTTATCTAAGACTGGTACACCGTTCTACTGGACCGATTTACATAGGTTGTACCAAAACAAAGGTTAGCGGTCCTATATGTGCAGGTTTTGTTTTAATTTTGAAAATATTTATGTTAA
>JAGFPH010006043.1:71626-85491 GCA_018207615.1 Philaenus spumarius | reverse complement strand
TTTAAACTCTTCGAGTGTAGTTTTTACTGAGTTTGTGTCAGCTTTTATGCCAGCGAAATTTTTCCTGTTTTCTTTCCGATCATCGGACATCTCTTGCTAGATTTTCTTTAAGAGTTCCAATACCAGTGACTCATCCTCTTCTGAACGTGACGAGACAGTCTCAACTTCGCAATCATCACACTTCCGCGATTAGCTTTCTCGCGATTAGATTTTTTAAACCTTTTGTCGATTTAAGTCTGCAATATGCTACATGGAACTGTCCTTGACAGCCATTACACTTAACACTTTCCTTTATATTTATAATATTTTCATTACACTTACCGCACGACATAGTAAAAACATAAAAAACACGACAGCAACAAAAAAACCAAACACACTACAAATGCGTTTATAATAATAATACTAATTAATTGACCGAGCGAAGCGAGGTCTAAGTTTTAGCTCGACCGTTCGGCATTTCGTCTGTGTGTCTGTGTCTGTCTCTCGATTACGGCCAAACTCCTTGAACGAATGTGATGATTTTTTGCAAGAATGTTCCTTATTCCGAGGTTGAGCGATGTATATATGCGGTTTTTCCATTTTTAACACCTTAAGTAAAATAAAAATGGCGGCCGCACTTTTTCTCTCAGTGTAAGCTTTTTTCCAAAGCCAGTTTGTGACTTAACTGTAAGTCGAATTTAAAAACTAGTAACATTTTGTCCGTAGCAAATTTGATTTTAAACAAAATTGTATACTTGATATTTTTCCGTATCTCTAACGTTAAGCTCACAAAATGGCCGCAAACTGCAAATTTGTTAAAAATAGTCCAAGTTTTTGTATTTTAACCATGTTTTTTTACGTTTATTTTAAACCAATTCAAAAGTGTTCTATAGCTTTTTTGTAGATAAAGGTTCAAAGAATTAATTCATATATGCCAGTAAAAAGAATTATTGAAGTAAAATTAACAAAGTTATTAGCTCAAGAAACAAGCATGTTCAGTAACCAGAGGAAAAGTTCAAGTTTATTCCTACATAAAAAGTAGTAAAATTATTGTAATTTTTTTCATAAATGTAAAACACTTTTGTAATTTAGTTCTAAATAGAACTGTATACAAATATTTATCAATTTCAAATGTATTATTTTGAAAACACCAGTTTTTATGTTCCTACTACAAGACAGCTAACAAAACTAGGCCTATTTTGAATAGTAATTTAGGAGTACTAAATCCTTTGCCCAAAAATTACATATTATTGTAAGAAAGTGTAGAGAATAAATAAAAGAATTGAACTGTATACTTGTAAATTATTATTCCATAAAAGTATTTGACTTAGCTTTACTTGATTTACAAAATGAGATGAAACAAATGAAACCTCGCGGCGATAAAAGACATACCAAAAATTACCGTTGGACAGCGTGGGAAGTGTTGGTACATGGATTGAGATCACTATCACGACGCTTTAACACAGTTTGTTGTCATTATTTCTATTATTGGAATATGATATGGAACTGTAAATACATTGTTAAGTTTTAGTTATTTAAGTATGTACATATTTAATTATATGTTTTCCCTCAATCACGATAATTTTTGCTATATTACGCATTATTAACCTAAATAAAACACAATCCCCAAACAAATATACAGACTAATCAATCTAATCATCTAATCGGGTAGTCGAGTACTTGCTGTTTACTTCTCAACCAGAGATAATAATGTTCTCAACTAAGAACAGACTGTCAATCAACTGTAACTATTTTGACTTTTGACTCAATACTCAATACGCTTTACTAGAGATAATAATTGCCCTTTACTAGATAAATTATAAACAGAAACAGATAACAACCCGACCCCGACCCGTGCGATCGTAATCACAGAGTCTAATTTACACATTGAATAAAAACTTTGATTAAGTATCTTCTAGATAGGCCACCTAATGCAATATTTTGTGAGAGCTTGTAAAGTCCATGTTTAAATAGTTTGTCAGAGTTGACTATTTCACAACTGGCCAAGCTGTGTTTTTTGTTTGTTTTTTTTTTAATGGGAGGAATGCTCTTACGCAGACCTCTTAAAAGAAAATCTTTAGCTCAAGAAATGGAAAAACTGGAATCGCGGGAATTGCAAAATAATGTTTCACTGGCTAAACCTTCCGCTTACTCCCTTACTGGCACACTATTTTTAACCTAAGCTCAAAACCACATTTGTTATTTCAACGAGCGAGGTCTACTGTTCACAGAACTTTTAGTTAATTAAGTTATACACAATGTTAGCTCCACAAACAGTATTTCTCCACGTTAAAAATAAAACCAAATCTACAAAGATTCTAAATAAACACAACCTTGCTATAGACGAGTACAAACCAGGGAACGTGTGGCTAAGCTAAATCAAGACCTAATCGTATCGGCTTATCAGCACAACCTTCCTCATTGAACGACTGATTACGACTATTCAAAAACTGAACGTTATTAAAAACTACTATTCGTTTTTAATAACGTTCAAAAATCTTGCACTAAATATTTTTTCTTCTAAACATTTTCAAAATATAAACACAACAATTTTTATTAAACAATCTCCACTAAATGCACTTTATTATTTTCAGAACAAATCTAATGAAAAACGATTCATAAGATTTAATTGATGTAAGTAGTGCACGTAAACGAAGAGAAATGTATATGGTAATTAGAATGTAAGAGAGAGATAGAGAGACTTGACACAATTAAAGAGACAGCTCTGACGGAAACTTTGATATCGAGGCAATCTTTAATTGTCAATTCATTAGAAACTTTACTCATCTAAGAATTGAAGTTTGGTTCAACTTTTTCAAGCAAAGTAGCTTTCTCTCTATCCCCTTTCCGATGGTTACAACTTATTTCATCACTTTAAAATTCATGTATTTAAAACTGTCCTTTCCTGGTTTGCGAGAAGCTAGTATCATACTGAATACATCAATATCACTGGTTAAAGGTCGTTTAAACTCAATTTTAACTAACATAACAGTATTTTACTTATCAGTAGACTGATTTTAGTTTCTAAATTAGGCTTTTATCTAGGTCCTAATACAGGAGATTAAAATAATTCTACCATGCAGCTGAACCGTTGAAGAGAGTTGAGCGTATTTCCAAAATTATGTTTTCATGTTTTAGTGTTTCAAGCAACTACTGACGGTGTACGAAATATATTAGTAGAATTTTTTTGCATCTCAGCCTTTAGCCCCGGCTCATATTGCTTCGTTTCGCTAGTTACGGAAAAACTCGGAGTTTTCCCCAAAGTCTAGCGGCCTCAGAGTATGGACTGCTTCGCGAAGGAGTGTTGCTTCCCGGTTTTTGATCTACGTTTGTTTAACCGGGTACTTTACGTTATTACGTTACGATCGATTTTGGGGAACCAGACGGTCTATAAGATAGTGTAAAAGAACAAAATGTTCAGAATAATATCTTTTATTTATTGTTTTAGATAAAACGAAAAAAGACAAATTAATTCTGGTACGTAATATGTCAAAAATATTTTATCGCCCAGCATATGTTAAAAGTCCGTATTCTGAACGAACAGTAAAGTTCCATTTTACAACTCTAGGAACAGTAAAATTTAATGCTTTATTTTTAGAGGCCGCTAGTTCGAGAAGCGGCATGCAGGCAGCGCTAGTAGTTCTCAACGCCAGCTGTTCAATTTGTAACAATCAATGTTTTCATAACTACGGTTTGTTTTTTTCCAGATGTTACCTTAATGTGCTTTTATTGTTTTGAAGATATATATATTGCTGTACAAAATATAAGTGAAAAATTACTGAATCGGATGCAAGTTTACCTTCAGACATAGAAAAGATAACAAGAAACACTTTAGGTGATGTATTTCCAGCTAAATCAAAAGAAAGATATAAAGCAGCGTATATTAAATATCAAAAGTAGTGCCAAACGAAGGGAGTTAAAATCCTAACAAATAAAAATGGTTTTATTTTATTTTTGGCCTATTTTAGTGGTTTTGTCTAAAACCTACAGTGCAGCCAGTATTTGGACCTTATATTATATGATACCTATAATACTCTCTGTAGACAACGTTATTATAAGTAAATACACAATGTTAGTTGCATTTATAAAAATTAATTTAGATAACTACAAACCCAAAAAGTCTAAAGTATTTTCTAAATATGTCTAAGTAAGTTTCAAATTTTTGTCTAGGTGCACAAGATGATAAATACTTGTTTCTGAAAGCTGCTTTGATTAGTGGTCTATCAAGCGCTTGTAGAAACCAAGAATTGACAGATTTATTAGTAAATCTTGTACAAGACTACAATGATTATTTTTGTTTTTAATAACCAAACACAAAAAATAAAAATCATAGTTAGTTTGTTAGATCTGAAGGTAGGCTAATATACCAGGGGTAAATCTTGAACAAATCATCAGAAAATACGCCAACCTTCGACCCAAACATACAAAAAACAATCTTGCAGTAAAGGATAAAATTGTACGATTCAACCAGTAAGTAAGAACACATTTGCCTCGCTGTCAAAAATTATTGCCTCGTACCTGAAACTTCACAGCCCACAACTGTTCACTGGACACTGCCTGCGAAGATCGTTAGCATCTTTATTCTCAGATTCACTAGCTCACATTTAAACTCTAAAACGCCACGGAGGCTGTAAATCGTCTACAGTGGCTGAAGGGTATGTTGCAAGTTCTATTGAAAATAAAGAAACTATAGATGCAAAAATGTTAGGTGAACAACAACAACACCAAACAGTGGGGAGCAGTGTATTAGAAAAACCTACAAAAACTTTTGAGAACAGTACAAAAAATATTCAGTTGGTATTGGAACACGCACCAACCTTGGCCAACAAACCCTCAATACTTTTACAGGAAAATTCAACAAATTCATCAGGAGTATACTTTTCGAACTATTCAAACTGTTTTTTAAACATATACTAAGGGGAGATCCCTGCGTGCTCCACACGCCAACCCCCAATTGAACTTTCTAAAAACATATGTTATGTTTGATTTATAATAAAAGTGTACTAATAATAATAACCTCAAAATTAAGATGGTAAATAATGTTAAATGTTTAAATCATATTATTCCGTTTATTTTATAACAGCAGTTATAATAATAACGGTTAAAAAGAACCAGCAAGGCTTAGGTCTATACTTTAAAAAAATACCTAATCTAAAAGTTCGAAATACAAATAGTTCAATCAAATTGTGAAATCAGGTGTTAATGGAAATATTATAGCAAACAGCTGTTTTATCTGTTATTTTATTCAATTCTTTGCTATAGTAATTCATCAGTGGTTTAAATGAAAGCTAGTACTCCACTGAAGGTAAAGGTTCTTAGACAAGTACATTTTGGGTAACATAATTTGAACTGGAGATATAGATCTATAAATAAAGTTGAATTTTAAAAAAAATTTAATTTATGTTGTTTGGTGGTCAATAACTCGCCTTAAACTGACAGATTTGAATGATCTCTATTTCATAATATGAAAGCCTGTAATTCAATGACTAGTTCAAGACCAAAACTAACTATAAATCTGGATTAAATTATAAGAAAATGCTGCAAATTTGAAATTCCCATAACAAATGTATGGAGATGAATTTTTGTATGATTATAAGTGATGTTATGTGGTAGATATATTAATGTGGATGCTTAATGGCAAATCTGTGCGTGCATATCTTTATTTAAGATTTCAATTATGAAAATCGGTTGGGTATATAAAAGAGCCGAACTGACTAGGAAAAATACCGATATTTTTAATATATAAGACAAGATAACAAGTAAATTCATGTTAATTTTTGTAATTAATGACAAGATTTGCCATTCTATAATATAAACAATTTGATTTTGTTATTTTGTATCTTTCTAACTTCGTCCTCGGCCTGTAATAACGTCCTTACAACCTATGTACGTAAATAGATATTACTTACAGTCAAATAACGTTCTTTGTGGTTGTATGATTTTTTTTATAACAAACTTGTCCGAGCCACTTTTAAAACCAACGTATGTACCAAATTTGGAACAAAAAGAATGTAAAACGCGGCCGTTAGAGTCCGAACATTTTGTTCATCGAAACAAATAAATATAATAAGGAGATTAGTCTGCAGATTTTGTATTTTACACGACCTTAAGTTTCCCCAAAATCGATCAAAACGTAAAATACGATAAAAGTGCTAGGTTTATACCATCGTGGGCGATTTTACCGAGGGGGCAACTCCTGATCTGAGGCCGCTAGGACGAGTTGCTAACCCGTAAAGCGAGTGGAACAAAGCAGTGCGTGAGTTAGGGCTGAAGGAAGAGGTGCAAATAAATTCTACCAATATATTTCGTACACGCATCTATTCACCAATTTCCCAGATAGTTGGTTGACGCCCTAAAACAAATAAACTTAATTTAGTTTAACCTCTACTAACGTCAGCGGTTCAGGTGCGTGATCAAACATTGTTAAATAAAACCTTAAAAATAGTACCGCCATAACCCTTGCTTATTTATTCAATAAGCAATATTTTGGTTAAAATTTCAAACGGATAAAAAATGACCAACTGCATGTTTTATGGTAATTAAACGTCAATAACAAACAGGAAAATAAATATGCAATATTTACCGACAGCGGCGCATGTTGACAAATTGTGACGGTTTGACAGATGAGAACATAATAGTATGTTTTATATCTGACCACAAGCATGTTATATTTTCTATACTAATATTATAAAGTGATAAAATTTGTTTGTTTGATTGTATGAAGGGGGTAACCTATGGAACTAATGAAAAGATTGAAAACTAGTTTTACTAATAAAAAGCTATATTATTTCATATAAAAGCTTGTAATTCATTGGGTAGTTCAAGACCAAAACTAACTATGAATCTGGATTAAATCCGAAGATAATATATGAAAAACAATTATAAGAAAAAGCTGCAAATTTGAAATTCCCATAAGAAATGTATACGGATAAATTTTTGTTTGATTATAAGTGAAGTTGGGCGGTAGATAAATTAATGCGGATGCTTGATGGCAAATCTGTGCGTGCATGCCTTTAATTTAAGATTTCAATTATAAAAATCGGTTGGGTATAAGAGCCGATCGGGCTCGGAAAAAAATAGAAATTTGTTAATATATAAGATAAGTAAATTCATGTTAATTTTTGTAACTAATGACCAGATTTGCCATTCTATAATATACAAAATTTTATTTTGTTATTTTGTGTTATTAGAGGGGAGGGTGAGGCGATAAAATAGTAAGTGCCATTACAGCTTTCGGGCGTTAAATCTTTCTAACTTCGCCCTCGGCCTGTAATAATTACAATGACTAGATAGAGACAGTGTGGCCAAGTGAGGTCTTGTTTCCTATTGGTCAAGATGTCGGCAGCCATGTTTTTCCTAAATTCGTATCTGTTTACATTACATTCATTCACGTTCACTTAGTGTAAAAGCGACGGTACAGATTATTTAACAGATATTTGTTAGTTTTTACTTTTACATAAACGTAATAGGTATTTTAAAGCGATTTGTGTTGAGGTATGTGATATTGCACCATATTAATAAGGAAATGACAGCGGAATAGGCTACTCCCGCCACTCTACGAAATCGCTTCAGCGCATATTTCAGAAGTAAGTACATGCCAAAAGTCTTTTATTTACAACATTTTAAAAAGTTCATAACATAGGCTAATCTTTTTTTATCTATAGAAAAGATAAATGCAATAAATATTAGTACTACGAAATTTTAAGAACTGTTTTTGGCCCAAACCTATAATTTCGTCCGTGTTAGCCCTACGTTTGTTCATAGTTTTCAAATTAAATTGTCATCGTTATTTTTTCTTTCTTTTAGTCTTGGTGAAGGTACAATCTAAGACAAGAATAACATTAATAAGTAGGCCTAACTGAAATAATGAGGGAAATTAATAATGAAACTGTTTTTCGGCCTTGAATAACTAAAACTTGAAAATCTTGAATTGCCTAACCTCAAAATCAAAGAATTGTAATTTCGATATTAAATTGTTGTTACAGACATTAATTTTATTATTAGCTTTCAATTGAAATAAATTAGTTAGTTAGGAAAGTTTTAATTGCTTCGTTTACGGTATTTAAAAAAAATCTGATGGAAATAAATGCATTGTAAAAATTAGAAAGTGTAACTTTGAAAATATTTAATTTGTAAAATTTATTAATTGATAAAAAAAACCTAATTAACGACAAGATAATAATTTTGCATTTTGATTTAGGCCTATTCGTTGTTTTATTTTTCGTTTTGTTTTACTTTGAATTTTTAGTTTGTTATTAACCTCTGTACTCAACTATCCACATAGGCTAGTAAAAAATGTGATAGTAGGCTAAATCATTATTTTTTAAAGGTTATTTCATATTAAACGACTTATCTGCTTTCTAACTACTTTTTAACATTTAAAAAGTTGTTTACGAGGCCTTTATGAAATAAAACAAAAGGTTTTATAATTATTTTGAAAATAAATTACATTATACTTTATGGCAGATAACATTACTTTTAGGAAAAACATGGCGGCCGCTTTCATATGGCCACACTGTCTCTATCTAGTCACTGTAGTAATAATTAATTTCCTTACAACTCTAGGTACGTAAATAGGTATTACTTACCGTCAAAGAACGTTCTTTGTGGTTGTATGATTTGTTTGATAACAAACTGGTCCGAGCCACTTTTAAAACCAACGTATGTACCAAATTTGGAACTAAAATAATGTAAAACGCAACCGTTAGAGTACGAACATTTTGTTCATCTAAACAATTATTGTACTTTACACGACCTTATAACCCGTCAAGTTCAACCAAAATCGATCAAGACGTAAAATACTATAAAGGACTGGGTTAATACCATCGTGGGCGATTTTACCACGGGTCAACTTCTGACCTGAAACACCGCGTGAGCCAGGGCAAACCAAGGAAGAGGTGCAAACCAATTCTACCAATATATTTCTTACACGCAGCTATTCACCCATTTCCCAGATAGTTGGTTTGCCCCCTAAAACATATAAACTTAATTTTGGAAATTCCCTCTACTAACGTCAGCGGTTCAGGTGCGTGATCAAACTTTTTTCAATAAAACCTTGAAAATAGTACCGCCATTACCCTTGATTATTGATTCAATAAACAATAATTTGATTAAAATTTCAAACGGATAAAAAATGACCAACTGCATGTTTTATGATAATTAAACGTCAATAAACAAACAGGAAAATAAATATTCAATATTTACCGACAGCGGCGCATGTTGATAAATTGTGACGGTTTGACAGATGGGAACATAATAGTATGTTTAAATCTGAACACATGGCGATGAATGTACTTAATATTATAAAGAGGTAAAATTTGTTTGTTTTTTTGTATGTAAGGGGTAATCTCTAGAACTACTGAATTGATTGAAAAATAGTTTTACTAATAAAAAGCTACACTATCCCTGAGTAACTTAGGCTATAATTATTATTAATTTGCATGTTATCGTCTATGCTGTTATAAGAATGATCACAGTTTACCAGTACTCTGTGAATTTCGATTTTTCAGGGTGTTTTAATGCCTGAATGTGTGCTTTATAACGTTTATTAAAAGGCCGCCCTGTCCGTCCCTCGTATAATTTATCACACGAACTGCAGTTTAATCTATATATACAGTACCGGTATTCGTGAATTTGTCCTGGTTTGTGTTGACATTTAGTAAATGGTGTAGGTTTGATTTGGTTTTGTAAGCTGTTTTGTAAGATTTTTATCAGAAAACGTCAGCTATATTGTATTATTAAACTTGGGATTTTGTTGTAATATTACGAACCTATTGTCTTGCTTTGTATTTGCTTTGGTGCTATTTCTCTTTTGTTTCATTATCCTAAGTATTGTATCTATTATTTTCGGGTTGTATCCGTTTTTAATATGTTTTATTATGTTCAGTTCCTCTTTGTAGTCGGCTTCATCCATTGGAACCGATAACAGTCTAATGATAATGCGGTTGCAAGCTGCCATTTTGTGTGTTATTAAGTGATTGGATGTTTCTTGGATGGTTTAATCTGTATTTGTGGGCTTTCAAACACTGTTTGACGCAACCCTTACCTTCGAGCTAATAAGCCAGCTAAGCAGGTTTTAGATACCAGCTGATAACTCAGTGCACTGTCTAACGCCAGCGAAGAGACATACATATAAAATGTTAACTGTTATTAACTGTGCGCGCGTATATGTGGAGGACTATTGTTTGTTGTTATTAGCGAATTTTCATAGGAAAAATGAGCTATTGCAGTGGCCCTTATGGTGAGACCCAAGGTCGGGAGTAGCAAATGAGCACCGATCATGGTCCCCAGAACACGTTTTGGGATATATATATATATATGTGTGTGTGTGTGTGTGTGTGTATATGTGTTCGCACTCTAGCGGCCGCATTTTAAGTCCGATTTGGTTCAAATTTGGTACACGTGTTGGTTGTCTATGTGGCTCAGACGAGTTCGTTAGCAAAAAAAATCCAACAACCAGAAGTACGTTTTTTGACCAAAAGTAACAATTTTGTGAGATTTTTACATCGAGAATGAAATTTTTTTAGAGTTTTTTCTAAAAATATAAATTTAGGATGTTATTCTGCACATTTTGTTTTTTACGCGACATTATAGCTTGCTTGGTTCCCCCAAAATCGACCAAAACGTAAAATACCATAAAAGTACTCGGTTCGAAGCCAATTGGTGCAAACTCGCGAGGCCACTAGGCGCAAACAAATTCTACTAATATATTGCCAAACTTAATTTTGGAAATTTGCTCAAATCACGTCAGCGGTCCAGCTGCTTGGTCGAATTATTTTGTGTTGTATCGTGTTGAATGTTTTTTTATTTGTTTTTATCACCCGACGATGGACGAATTAGAATGTCCGAAACACGTGTAGTGATATATATGTAAATTGAAGAAATACTTCACAAAGGGATTGCTGGCTTAAGTAGCAACATAAAAACAGTTATTTATAAGCATATCCGGTGTTATATATTACCTACTGTAAAGATCTTAGGGTTTAAGGCTGTAGCTGAAAAGTTAAATGCTATGTACAGTAAGTATCCACTGAAATAAAGGTTTTACTGTCAAACAAATATGATTAATAAATACATAATAGAGGGTATTACGGTCTAGAATAGATATTGCAGTTTGTACTAGAAATTAAGAGATTTGCATTATAAATAAGTTCACAAGTTAAATGTTAACTAAGATATGTTTAAATTAATTTCAGCCAACAAACAAGAAAATAATTTTATAATATTATAAAAGGCTTTAATTTAATAAATTGTGTGATTGTGTAGGTACTTTTTTAATAAAATTGGCTGCCAGGAGGTTTTGCATACACCTCGAAAGAAATTTCAACCAGTTACCGATCAGGCTCATAAATAACCAAAACTGTAGAGTAATTGATACACGATCTTAGAGTTTACTAAGACTGTAGTTGAGAGGTTAAACGATATATTAAAGTATCCATTTATCTTACATTTGTACTGTTAAACATGTATATTATACGAATAATCAAAATATAATAGAATGTATTAGCGTCTAGAATAGATATTACATTTTGTGCTAGCAATTAATAAATTTGCATTATTTTCTTTGAAGTTGAGCTAAAATTTTTTATTGAAGATCGGATCTGGTGGAAGACACCAAAATTCAGAACTTTCTCTGAATAAAAAAAAATTACTTACATGAACTTGCAACATCAACTTACAAGGTGAATGCACCTAAACGCAAAGAAACTCTTATGGTTTATCAACACTTTAAATGTAGAAGACGCCCAGATACTAAACAGCTTACATAGTAAACGCTTATCTTTAAAATCACCTTACATAGCTTTACAAATATTATCAAAATCAAACAGTCATTTTCTTAGACATAGAATAAGAAATAGCTATAAAAGGCTTCCTTCGCTATTTCGAATATCGATGTTGAATCGATAAAGCAAACGATTTACCTTATAATGAATAAACAAATGACTTTCCCTTTTGTTATAGTAAGTACAGATAAGTAGAAAACTACCTTAAACAATATCAACAGAAATAAAACAATTAGTTTCTTAGAAATAGAAAAAACAATCGTTTAAAAGGGTTCCTTCGCTATTTCGATTCCCTTTCCTTGAATAGATAAACCAAACGATTTATCTTGTATTGAATAAATAAATAATTTTCTCTTTTGTTATAGAAAGAACAAAAATAAAAAAAATAACTTTAAAAATAGCAACATAAATAAGTAGTTAATTTCTTAGATATAGAAAAACCAATCGTTATTAAAGATTCCTTCGCTATTTTGACTATCGCTCCTTGAATCGATAAATCAAAGATTAATTTGAAATACTTGATTCGTTTTAACAGATCAAATTAATCTATAATTTCAACATTTCAGTTTACTAAGAGTGTAAACCCAGATCAATCTTGGATCCAGTAAATAGTGGAAGATTAAATTTTCAAACTGGATTAAGGTATTTTATTGACCGTCTTATAAACCGTTTCGTAAACTTGTACCGTAAACGCTTCATGGTTTCATTTTATGGAGGAATTCAATTTAAAATTAAAAGTCGACTTCATTTGCCGTAAAGTAAAATTGGATTAGATGTCTTTTAGTATTCCTGGGAAATCATAATTCGTTTTTGTTTAAAAAGTGCAAATTTATTTTAAATATGTTCATAGCATTGTCTCAACATTATAAAATAAACAAAATACAAATTTTGCTATGTCAAAGTTGTCGTAGCGGAGCTACTCATATTTAACAATAATTAGCTTCGTGAGATATCCCCGGCAATAATATGCTCGTTCCAGCGGGAAAGAGAAACAGTAACTTCGTTCAACATCTTGGCCCTCAAAAAAGGCCTATTTCAGTCAGCGTTCTGCGATTTTCCCGTAAATGCCTTTTACGGGAAAACTCGCCTTAATTTCCTCGGAGCTTCACTCCACATGTCCCCGGCCGGTATAACATCTGTCTGGTGAACATAGGCATGTTCGACCGCCAAGGACACGTCGATATCGGTCGGCCACTTCAATAATATTCGTTTACTTTCATCGGGAGTTGAGACCTCATCTTCCGAGAAAGTCACTTAGTTATTTTCCCCAACTTCTTTGGCTCTCATAAGGACCGTTCGAGCAACGCACAGCAGCTGTCTGGGAAACGTCGACACGTTCTCCCGCCAAGGACTCTACGTCATCAATCGAATGGTTCCTTAACTTCTACCGTTTAACTTTTCCCCGAAGATGTACCTCATCTCAATTGTTTTAGGTTCTGCGAACAAAAGCCCGGCAGAGCTGCTTGCAGCTATTTTGACCAGCCTCCAGAATCTAATTCGTGATGAATAGAGACCTCAAGGTGGTGGTCTGGAATGCAAATGGGGTTCGCTCCAGGCGCAATGATCTCCACTACTTCGCCACAGAAGAGGACGTCGACGTCATCCTTATCTACAGCCGGATCATACCTTTACACTTCCTGCCTACAGGACTTATCGTACTGACCGGGTCTCAAGAGGCCGTGGCGGTGGTGGTAATCCTGGGGGTGGGACCGCTGTATTGGTGCAGCGCAGGCTAACTCACAGAGATTTTCCCACCAATACAGTGCACTTTGAGTCCACAGGTGTTTTCGTACAGCTTGGGGACTGTGAGATCCTAATAGTCGCAGCCTATGCCTCACCCACTCGAATTCTTCAGGGTAACTTTCTGTCCGATTTGGACACTCTATTTTAATGTGCTGAACATGTCTTTGTTGCAGGTGATTTCAACGCCAAGCACAACTCTTGGTCACGGAGGACCAACACCAGGGGTAAGGTTCTTCGACGTTTCATTGCTTCTCAGCCTAGTTCTGAGGTCTTGTCACCTGAGGAGCCTACTCACTACCCGGCCCATGGGCTTGCTGATGTGCTTGATATAGTTTTAACAAAAAATGTTCCTTTTCCCAT
>JAGFPH010006043.1:61036-71526 GCA_018207615.1 Philaenus spumarius | reverse complement strand
ATTTCAGAGGTATTACCAAGTAAACTATATACTCTGCTATATATACACATGTGTACTATATAATATATAGTATAGCGTGAAGGTAAAATCCGATTCATCGCTCACAAAACTTTTTGGGCGCCTTGCGCCTATAGTAGTCTTCACTTCAAAAAGGCAAACTTTTCTGTTCACTCCTAAACTATAACTCCTAAACTATGATAATGATCAGTGGTCATTTAAAATAACTCGGCGAACTGAATCCATCGAGTATCTCAAATTGAATAGAGGGACTGCCAGTATAAAGAAAAGTACCCAAAAGAGGGTGAAATGATCGTATTTGGCCACTTATGACGTTACAACTTTTGAACGAATGTTCTTTTTCGAGTGTAGATTTCTCCTAAACCTTCCAGCAGAAATCTGTGTCTATAGGGCACACTAACGATCAGCTTGGTCGCCAACCTTGTTGCCAAGTTGCCAACATCATTATATTGATATTATATTTGTCTCCGCCCACCGAATATAAAAAAACATTTGATCATGCCTAAAAACATGGAATATCAACCACCAACCTGCCTACAGACGTTCAACATTGCCATTAACATGGCATGTGGACGCCTTAATGGCTCAACCCAGCTTTCTCAGTTCAGCCGTTATTAGTTGATGCCACGCATACTTATCAGAAATATATAATTAAAAACATACTATTTAAAAAAACAAACTTTATCTAGGCCTACCTAACTACACTCAGGTAATTTTTATCTCGGTAAATGTGTACAATTATTATAACGATTATTTAGATATGGTTTTATCAAACTGTAGGCCTATGTGATAAACATGTGTATTTATGTACGTTATTCAAAATAAATATAGAAACATTGTAAAATGTTTACCGGCAATAAAGGACATATTATTGAATCTAAGATTAAGCAATTATAAATCTGCAATAACAAAATGGAATCACAATTTAGTTAAATTATAATACTACGTATAACGCCGTACATTATATTTAAAAGAGAAGAGAGAGACTCAGCCAAGCAACAAATGTTAGAAGAGTAGGGTTTGCGGCCACTAATGAGGTCTAGAGAAGAGTACTTGAACAACCAATTTCCCTGTAAGCCAGCTGCAAGCACTACTTGTCACGCTTTTTATAACTTGTAAAGCTCTCATACTGGAAACAGAATCGAGCCAATATTAATTTAGCTTTTTTGTAGTTTTTAGCAGTAGTATATAAAATATGAAAACTGTTTTAATAAAATTGTGAATCCTGTTGACTTTATCTGTCTTAACAACTAAAATAAGCAATTAGTTACTGACGATTGATTTATCTGTGATACAGAATTTCACAGGCCTTTATCAGTTTAACCTGCATGAAGTTGAAACAATTTCATCACGCAGTGAACTGCTGAAGTGAGTTGAACGAAACACCAAAATAAAGTTTATGTGTTTTTAGAATTTCAACCATTTGGAAAATTGGTGTACTCGTGAAGGCGCTGAATAGCTGCCTACCTGTACGAAATATATGAGTGGAATTTGTTTCCATCTTGGACTCCATCCTTAGAGGAAAAACTCGTTTGCAGCCTCGCATTACGTACTGCGCTTTGTGAGTTTGCACCTCGACCTTGAGCCCTCAGATTATTTACAGCTTCGCTTCGTTCGTAGCGGGCAAACTAGCTTGTTATGGTATTTTAAGTTTTGATCGATTTTGAGGGAATCAGACGGCTAATATTTCGTGTAAAAACATTGTGCAGAATAATCTCCTATATTAATTTTTTTAGATAAAGTACCAAAAATGTAAAATTTTAGTACGACAATCTGAAAATATTGTTACTTCCGATCAAAAAACCTGCTTCCGGGTTTTGGACTTTTATGGCTAACAAACTCGTCCGAGCGACTTAAAAAACAAATTTGGACCAAACAGGACGTAAAATGGGTTAGAGTGCGAACACATATATATAGTATATATGGAGTTTCTAATGACACCCGAAAACGTGTTCTGGGGACCATGATCAGTGCTCATTTACTACTTCGGACTTTAGGCCTCACCGTAAAGGTCACTCCAATAGCTCATCTTTCCTATGGACATTCGCTAATAAAACTATATTGTATTGACTTTTAGGCGTAAAAATTGCAATGATAATGATTTCATGGAGGTGTTTTTAAATAGTCCTATGTGTCAACATTAGGTCTGCTATTCCAATTAATGGATTCATTATTGTGGGTGGTCATACAGTGAAATATTGATATGGCTGTGCAATTCTACTAGAGTAAATGCATCGATTTCGATGGATTTGAACCGGTAATTTTAAGGTAATTTTGCATTTAATTTTGATATTTTTTTAGGGCAACCAGACTGGCTATAAGAACGGGTAGAAAACACAAAATATGCAGAATTATCTCATAAGTTTATTTGTATAGATAAAACCGTAAAAACGTTTCATTCTAATTCGAAAAATCTCAACAATTTGTTACTTCAGGTCAGAAAACGTGACTGCAGTGTTGTTGGATTTTTTTGGACGCCTATTTTCCACGGGCCACCGAAGAAGTTGACCAAATTTCAACTCTATTGACCATCGTGTGCCGGAGTCATGAAAGTTTGAATGTAGCCTATAATCTAGTCTACACATTTTCCCACTACTTTTACTTTGACAGGGCTACAGCCTCACAGAGAAACCAGATCTAGCTGAAATATCGCTCACATGATCGTTAAGCTTTGACAAAGTGTTTTTTTTGCAATTTGTCCTCCACCCCCTAATGTGGGGGGTCGGAGTTGATTTTAAGGGCTGGAATGTGGTCGAGATCAAAATGTTAACCCTATCGGTTCAGTAGAAGCCGAGTCATAACTGTCACAAAATACGCTGCAAATTATTACACAATGGTTTATTATTTCTTCAAAAATATGTGATTACACCACGTCCAAAAAAAATTGATGGCGGTGAATTGGATCTTACCATCACGCATTTTTCCGTCACGCTCTACTATATATAGTTGACATGTGTATATAGCAGAGTATATAGTTTACTTGGTAATGCCTCTGAAATGGACATTGTGCTTCCTCATTTTGTAAGTTGTTTTAAAATAGTTTACTTGGCAATACCTCTGAAATGGACATTGTGCTTCCACATTTTGTAAGTTGTAAGTTGAGTTAATTAGTTTACCTGGTAATCCCTCTGAAATTTACATTCTGCTTCCTCATTTTGTAAATGGAGTTAAAATATTTTACTTGGTAATAATTCTGAAATGAACATTGTGCTTCCTTATTTTGTAAGTTGTGTTAAAATAATCAAATGTCAGATTAAACCAATAGCCTATGACCAAAGATATATATATGCATTACAGTTTGATTTCTGTTGGCAGTCCCACGACGGCTTTCTTTTTTTATTCTTCTCCTAAAATTTTATTTTGATTATTCAAAAACCACATACTTTTATTTGGATGGTGTGAATTGCATTTTTCTTTTGCCACCATTTTTATTTTGCATTACGTTAAGCAGCTTCGTTAGTAAAGTCTCTTGGGTGGGGGAGTTGCGATGTAATCTTGTCTTCTCGCCCTGAACTTGCTTTTATAAACTCTCAGCGCCAAACATCGTTGAAAGACATTAACTATTTTACTCAGGTTTCTACAAGCACGTCCAAGGACGAGACGTGCATTATACTTTGCTGGGATTGCAGATATAATTATATACATATACAGGTTGTCTCGCAACTATCGTACCAAATTGTACCATGTTATTGAGCAGGTCAAAACTAGCAAATAATACAATTAAACATGGGTAATATCTTGCTTAGTTTAGACGTTGTCTGCCTGTATGCTTTTAAAAAATATTATCTCAAGAATGGTTTAAGATATATTCATAAAACTCAATGCATGCGATGTATATCTGTTATTTTATTCAATTGGTTGCTATTGTAATAATAAAATGTAAATACATATTGTGTTGGTTCATCACTCTAAGCCTCTAACCTAAGAATATTTCCGACTCAATTTACAAATATTGAAATAAAAAATGTTTTTATCAAAATAAATTATAGCCTATGTTACTCAGGGATAGCGTAGCTTTTTATTAGTAAAACTATTTCTTCAATCGGTTCATTAGTTCTAGAGATTACCTACAACATACAAACAAACAAATTTTACCTCTTTATAATATTGCTATAGATTAAAATTTATAACCTTAAAGTTTGAGGTTATTCCACACTACGGAATGTATTTACAAGTTCTACTCCCTTTATAATGGATTATAAACTGTATTATGAAATTAAAAGCTGCGTGAAAACATTGCATGAAAACCTTTAAAAGTAAATATAAACAAAGAAAACACGAAAAGTAAGTAATCCGGAAAAAATAAACCGAAGTGAACAAGAAACAGCCCCATGGGGACTGTGTAATTGGATGTACTCGGGGGTTGGCAAGAAAGGGACAGAGTGAATTCGTTGCTACTTGTCTTGTCTCTTTTATTTGCGACAAATTTAATTGAGAAAGAAAATATTTTTACACCAGTGAAAACGCAAAGTCTCTCATGCCAAGACATCAACAACTTCAACAGCTAATAAACTTTAATTTACAAATAAATGTAATCTATTTTCAATCCTGATTAAAGAATTTTATCAACACCTTGTTGAAGCATTTTGCAAACTCTAGAATATTACATTCCCTTGTAGACTCCACATGCTCATACCTCACGGTAAAATACCTCACGTGGATTTGAACTGGGTACTTTTATGGTGTTTTATGTTTTGATAACTTTTTGGGAAACCAAACGGGCCATAAAGTCGTGTAAAAACAATAATAATCAGAATAGTCTTCTATATTATTTGTTTGGTTAAATTTATAGAAAACGTTTAATTCTATTACGAAAAATTAGTTTTCTAACAAAATCACCCTAGCGACTTAGAAAACCAACGTGTGTACCAATTTTGGAACAAATCAGAGGTAAAATGAGGCTTTTAGAGTGCAAAAACAGAAATACATATACATATATATGCACTATATCAAAGCCCACTAAAGAATACCGTTGAGGGACGGGCTTGTGTAGACCGAGACCTTGAACGCTCCAATCGCCGTAGTGCGACGTTGTCACGTTCTTCCCACGCTTCTAACTGACTGCAAATGACTCAACGTATTTATAATTCTTTAAACTGTGCGATCAAGCCTCGAGCGGTAAATACCAGGAGTGTTCGAGGCTAGTAGATATGGCAACGCTGCGCGCCCATCCTATTGGCCGCCTCGCAATGGTATTCTGTAGAGGGCTTTGATATAGGAGCTCTGCTCCTGCTCGCTTTGATCACAGATAATTGCATACTGATATTTTTACAAAAACGACAAGACCGAAATAGACACGACCATGTCCAATAATTCCAATTCTGAATGTGTTGCAATTTCACAATTAATATTTAAATAATCAATAATCCACATTTATAAAAAATTTGTTTATTACCAAAACGAAAGGAAACAATATAATTTAATACAAGATGTTTGACTTAGCATACAGTAAACATTGTGTTTGCTTTTAACTAATCTACAAAAAGCTATTAGTTATAAAGAATAATTACCCGATTCTAAATTTGCCAGATTGGTTCTAAATAACGTGTTTTGGTTCATTTCAGGCCTAACCTGAAATTGTGTTAAGGTTTTGATAAAAATCTGTTGTTTTATTTATGGTATTTAACAACAGATGTTTGAATTAAATTATAATACAGTAAGTATTTCTCGTTGATTTTTGTTTGTGTTTGCTTTTTAATCTAACTTAAAAAGCTTTTAATGAATAATAATAAATATAATTGATTTTAAATTTGTTAAGTTGGTTGCTATGTAATAAATGTAAACAATCATGTGTTGCTAAGCTTCAGATACATACAGCTGTTTTATCAGAATATTCACTATGTAAATGCTTTAAAATAATAAAAAAATTTCGTCTAAAACCCCTTAAGAATATAACATTACATTTTCGTGTTTGTATCTTAAGTAGTTTTTGCTCTACGTTGCTTCATGTCGATTATTCAGTCATTCAGTCAGGACAAAGCAGCTTATATACAAAATATAGATATAACATTTTTAATTATCGACACCAAAAACGTGTTCTGTGAACCATGATTGGTGCTCATTGACTACTCCCGACTTTAGAACTCACCATAAGAGTCACTGAAAGAGCTCATACTTCTATGGAAATTCATTAACAAGTTACATAAAACAGACCTTTTACCATGAGCGCCCATATGATTTTTTTCTAGCGGGGGGACCAGAGAGGGAATTAAGGCATTAAGGGATACCCTCCACTTCGGTTAATCTACAGCTACCGAGCAAATTTTATCGAAACTATTACATTATTTTACTATATAAACGGTATATGGGAGAAAGTAAACATAATAATACTTTTTTAATTACTTTATTTGGATGGATCAGTGGACATTTAACTTTAAAAAATGCAATAGCAATGAAATAGACAAAACAAACTAAACATATACACTTTCACTTTACAAGATTTGTCACAGCTGTTTATAAGAAAAAGTAAACTTTAAGGTGTATAATTAATTAAGTATAGTAATTTGTTGTAAATGTGGTGAAGTGTCCAGACATTAATATATAACGTGATGTATAAAAATGTTTTTATTTACTAGTTAAAGACAAACATTTTAAATTCGAAACATCGTCCTTAATTTGCTTAAATAACTTTCTGAAGATAAAGTTGAATATTACTTCGAAAATGGTGAACTAAAATAAAATCATACCTCATATATGCGTTGTTTCTTTACACTCCACCACATTTACAACAAATTATTATCACCAACCAAGCACGAAGGGGAAACAATAATTATATTATATATCGATTAGTCTATGATTTTGACACTGATATTTATCTGAAAAAGCAAACTGTAAATTTCTTTTCTTCTTTATAAACAAGTAAATCACTTTTTCCTCGAAACCAGGAGACTTTGCCCTTTTCCTGTGGACACTAAGAAGGCTTAAGCTTGATAGACGGTCCTCGCAAATAGAACTTCTCAGCCACGTCTTCACTCTACGCAAGAAATAACTAAACTTTCGCATATTTTGAAAAAAATTAAAGCATGTTTACTACTTTATTTGTAGGCCTAAAGTTTGATTTTCCCTTACTGAACATTTTTTGTTTAATGAGCTAATAACTTTTAAAATGTTGCATCAATTGATATTTTAGTTGAATATTCGAATTCTTTGGGCCTTTTTTTTAACATACAAGCTATTGAAAACTTTTGGATTTGGATATAAAATACTTTTTGGGGATTCGCGAAGAACTGGGCGAATTAACAACACCGCTTCCAGGGTTAAGAACATGCCTTTGGTGAACACTTTAAATATTGAATCGAATTGCTCGAAGCTCACTATGAAAATTGGATTCTACTTTTACAGCCTTTTCAAAAAATATCTTCTAGGTTATCAAACTCCAAGCTGCTTGAAGCTCTCTCTGAATTACATTCTATCTCTGTAGCGTTTTGAAAAAAGACAACAATTTTATCAGATTCGTAATGCCCGAAAACAGCGGTAAATTGGATTCTAGCTTTGAAACCTTTTTAAAAAAATACATTTGGTTATGAATCTCGAAAATGTTTTAAAATCACTTTGAATTGTATTCTATATCTATAGCCTTTTAAAAAAAGATTCACTAGTTTATCAAACTCAAAATGCTCGAAACTAAATTTAAATAAAATTGTAACATTTGTTTTATTTATTAGTAGAAATTTATCCTTGTAATAAATTCAATTCCAATAAATAAATTTAGAAACCATTTTGTTACTCCCCATATAATATTATTTATGAACTATTTGAAATAAAATCTAATAATCGGTACTCTGAGTTTACAAACACATATCACCAAGAAACAATACAACCAACTGAACAAGGTGAACTCATGTTATACCAAAGTGGATGTATTTAAATTTGGTAAAAACCAGTTTAAACACCCTCTATTCTTCAAGTTTTAAAAAAATATTCACGTTAGTAGTGGCAACTATAAGCTATCTATAAGTAGTAGGAAATGTTATTGATGATATAATAAAGGTGTAACTCATTCTTACCTGAACATATAAATATTCTGAAACGATGCGATGAAAATTAAAAACTAACAAACTCTGCTTAGGATTACTCATATATTGTCAACTAGTCAAGGATGTAGAGTACGCTTCTTACTTCCTTTCACACACAGCATTTAGTCCTGTACCTTTCAACGTAAATGAATTCTCAAAGTAGGAATGATCCTTATGATCATCCAGAAAACATCAATAGAAAATCATTGAAACACCAAAACATCGATATTTTTCAAAGCAAAACATAATAATATTTGTTTATATAAATACATTGTATTAATATAAAAATGATATTTTCAAATTAATCACCTGACTATAATTATCAAGATACATTTTTCCTTTCTCCAAGAACTAAAGGGGGGGCCGCCCCCCCTACCCCCTACCGCCGATGCCTTTTAAATCTATTCTTATACATTTAAACTAACTATAAAGAAATGTTTACACCGAAAATAACTGATGGTGTAAATAAATAAATACTTTTTAAATAGTACTAATTAATCACCTTAATGGACCTTACAGAAATTCTAAGTAGTACTAAAAAGCTAACTTTATCATCTAAATTTTGTTTTACGTTTGTGCAAAGAAACATCGGTGATTAAGAAGGTAAATAGAGGTCAAGCGGTCAACTAATTTAGACGTTTATAAAAATATTACAAGATATTACTTATCATAGTTTTTTTTTTTGCAAACCTAAACCAAATAAAAGTGATAAATAGCTTTGCCCTATTTAGAATGTAAGAAAGTTAAACCTCACGAAGTATGTATTAATTACATATATTATTTCTCAAGGCCATTTTTTTGTCTGTACGCCATAACTTCCTTAATACATCATCAAATTACATGAATGAGGCATCATTTTAAAGCTTTCCTTAACCACTACACCGAAAAAATATACAAAATACAACTATACAAAAAATACAAACAAAAAAAAATTAACTGGGTGTGCTTAAGACCACACGTTGGAAGTGATAACTTCTATGACTACGGGGATTTTTAACTCGGTAAATGTGTACAATTATAAGGATTATAAAACTGTAGGCCTATTTGTTCAAATTGTTTATTTATATACGTTATTATATATTTAAAGAAAGGTAAAAATATTATCTTTTAGTTACCTTTTATTTCATATTGATAGATCAAATGATTTAGAAGTTGTTAATATTACAGTAAAGAAATTAATAATCAAATATGTTATAAAAAGATGTACGAATGTTTGCGAAGTTAAACAGTAGGTATCCTTCTTTAAATTTGTATAAACGAATATATTGATGATCAAAGGTTAGTTTTATATACAGTTTATAACCCCAAAGCAAATCTTATAACGTGTAGAAGCCCATATAACTTATAGTTATAGAAGCCTACATTAGTTGTATAACTAATATATAAGAAAATTAACATCACAAGAAATTTTAATGGTTGAAGTTGTAAACATAACCCCAAAATATAATCTACGCTGGGTTTTGTTTAAGAATTACAGATGATGGGCGAAATCAGCTGTTATATTATATTAACTAATTCTTATGTGTTAATTTGATTGCTATGCTAATAAATGTAAATAATGTATTAATAATATTCCCTCTCCACGATCTGACTTGTGTCTAAACAAAAGCGTGACGCGAGATCTCGCGAGAAATTTGGCATGATTCGAAATCTCGCGGGAAATCTGGCGTGATGCAAGATCTCGCGAGAAATCTGGCGTGACGCGAGATCTCGCGGGAAATCTGGCGTGATGCAAGATCTCGCGAGAAATCTGGCGTGACGCGAGATTTCGAAAACAGCCAAGTCGAAAGTGCCCAACGGGCCAATAGAAGTTATCACTTCAAAAAGGAAATAAAGAAACCGAAAGTAACAGTAATGTAAGATCAAGTAAGTTGTAGGAATATTTTCCTGGCGTTGGCAACACTGATGATAACAATACCCAGCTGGAGATCTGCCGTTACGCCACTACATTGCTATTAATTGTATATTTAGGATCGTATAGTATACGCAGTATACAATACTAAATATACTGTGTGTACTTTAATAAAGTGGGATTTAAGTAAGTTAGAATGCGAATGCTTCGCATAGGTCAGCTAGTCCTCTTTTAATCTGAGTGTTATTAAGGAATTTCCATAGTAAATATGAGCTATGCAGTGACTCTTATGGTGAGACCTAAGGTCAGGTGTGGTCAATGAGCACCGATCATGCTTCCCAGAATACGTTTTTGGTATCATTAAAATGTTATATATATTCATGTGTTCGCACCCTAAATTTCGATTAGGTCTATATTTAGTACATACTTTGGTTTTACCAAAGTAAAAGTCACTGGGATGCTTCCAAAGTAAAATTCACTGAGATGCTTACCAAAGTAAAAGTAGCTGGGATGTTTACCAAATTAAAAGTCGCTGGGATGTTTACCAAATTAAAAGTCGCTGGCATGCTTACCAAAGTAAAAGTCGCTGGGATGCTTACCAAAGT
>JAGFPH010006043.1:21190-56951 GCA_018207615.1 Philaenus spumarius | reverse complement strand
ATTTTATTAAGTATTTAATTTCTTTTGTTTGTTATTTATTTCATTAGGACTATTAGTTTTTTTATTTTATTTTATTATTATTATTTTTAATTCTGTTTGACTGTTTATAGTTTTAGTAGACCAGTTTATTATTCTTTGTATTTAATAGTTTTATAATTTATTGTTAAATTTGTTTTTATTGTTAATAATAGATACTAGTAGTAGATTTAATGTGGCTCCTCCCATTCACCAACCAGGTCGGTCTTGCAATAACCGGTATGGGGAGGAGTGGGGGGAGGGCGTGTTTATATAGCTCTGTAATATTGTTTGTTGTTTGTATACTTTAGTAGTGTTAAAACCCTCTGAGAATGATGACCATGTAATCGAAATGTACATAAGGGTAACGTATTAAACATAACTTACAATTTAGTTGTTTAGTTATTGTTTTTGTTCCTTGCTTTGTGGTTCGGGTTTTTATTTAAATCAGTGTGATTTTGTCGCCACAGTGCTCTTTTATTTGTTTAATATATATTTATGAATAAATACCTTAGTAAAATTACGAAAAACAACCCAAGTCGAAGACCAGGTAACTAGTCATATCCCGTCAGCTTGGAAACGAGCCAACCACAGTTTGCTTCAATTCCGCCCTGCTTCCCTTTAACCACAGATAAGAAAACCTACCATATTGCCAACCTTGGCCCTTCTCCTATCGCTGTTGTATATACAAACATAAATTAGTGCCGAAATATAAATTTATTCTGTTAAATTATTTCAAAAGTAAATTTCGTGAGTTTTTTAATTATAATTTGTTTTAATACTGTAATGACCATACGGTGCTCTTTACCTGTAAACCGTTATAGGACAAGTGCAGTTTATTCCATGTTATTTCACTTATTAGTTTGACATAGTGCCTTGTACCTCGCACTTGAGTGTAATACGTATAGTAAGATGGAGATGAGATCTAATTTAAAAAAAAGTGGTCATGGAACCCTTTAAATCAGACACACAGATTTATCTTTTGTAATTTAAGGTATTTCTGACACATTTTGAAGGAGTTTGCTCCCCAGCTCTGAAGTTTTTACATATAAATTGTATTTAACTAGAGGATTCACTCGCAAATGTAATTAAATAAATGAAACGAATATTAAGCCATTACACCCAATTTAAAAAAAAGAGAAAAAAAGTAGTCGTGGGACTGCCGACAGAAGTAAAAACTGTCATAAATATAAATCGTCGGTTATATTGGCTCAACTAAATGTAATCATGGTTTTTATCTTGTCCAATTTAAAATTGAAATCGAGAGAATAAAATAAGCACGATTGTCTATAGACGATTTATATTCACGACAGTTTTCACTTCTGTGCTGAAACAACACAGGTTTTTTTGAAAATCTTCGAGAAAGGCTTACTTTATTATAATTTTAATACGTTTTGTTAAATATTAAAGTTAAACAGCAAATTTGTATTCAAAGTTTAACAGCAAAATTTTTAAGTAAGGACTGAATCAACGCAACGCACGATTCTTTATAAATAAATGCTATTTGTATTCATTAACATAGCAAAAGTTTCATCGAGTTTCATGGGCCAAAACCTTACAGTGAGTCTCATCCAAACCGATCTATGTTTCCATTCAAATAATAAGTAAATGATCAGTTCAGTGGTGGCTAAAGGGAGGGGATTGTGGGGGGAGGGTCTTAGCCTCCATAAAAATGTACAAGTTAATTCACAATAATGTTGTTACTTTTGTTTATATTAAGAAAAGAAAAACGTTAACACAAAATTAACTTTTTGTTGAAATAGTAATAACAAGTTCAAATGTATGTTTTTAATTTTATAAGTACTACCTTATTACAATGTTATAAACAAGACTGTAGCTCTTATAAATACAGGAACAAATATCTTATGCTGCTGCGATATAAATGCCATCGTACAGTGCAGAGGGCTAGAAATCCTGCTTGTACGTTTTCCCCACTACCAAGTTTGACTTTGTCAATACATCCCTCACAAGTCACACATGTCTCCCTCCCGGTGGCCGGCCTCTCGCCCGTAGGCCTATTAATTGTTGTGACGATGAACTGAAGTAGTTTAGGTGCTGTTGCATTAACAATGCAGGTTCCGTCAGAGTTGTGTTATGTTCTTGAAGAGCTGTGTTACTGACATCGTGTTTATTAAAGTTAATTTGTGTACATTGGCAATGGTAATATCCCGCAATGAAGAGTGTGACTGAATACTTCAAAAACCTAACCCGTGACAATAAACTAAGGCGGGTTACACACTGAAGTCACGTGGCATGCAGCTCGCTCCAAGTTGCAAGTGGCTGCACGCAACTCGAAAACCAACCAATGATTTTAAACGGGATCCTACACATTGAAGTAGCAGTGGCGTGGCGCATCTTCTGTGCCTCGCACGCGCCACGCACCGGCCACTCGAACACCTATCGGTCGATGTTTGGAGACGCATACCACAAGCATCTCGAGCCAGCGCATGCGCAGATACCACTCTCTGGCTTACATTTCGCCTTTTGTTTTGTTTCGCCAGTAGTTAGATCATTGTTGATTTGTGTTCCACTCAATTGTGAATAATATTACCATTGCATTTCACATATAATGCCTTTATTGGATAATGACTTTGCAAACGTAACCTTTGTTCAGGCTGGGGAAGAGTTGCCTATGCTATATAATTAGGCTATAATTTAAAAGAGTATAGCAACAGAAACAAGCAGGACAAGTCATGGAGGGCATTCGCTGAAAAATGTAATGCAACAGATAGCTCCAACTATTTCGCCACCACATTTGTTGCTTGATTGTGCAGTGCAAGAATGGGAAAAAATGTGATTTTCAGGTGCCTAACTATACAAATAGTCTGGGAGTACCCCAGACCTCCAGGTGCGTCCATAATAAATTAGCTCCCTGCAGGAATTTTTTTCTAGAGCCGCCTATGGACCAGCTGTGCGAAAATGAACGCTAAAATTCCCGTTTTCTTACTGTTTTCAGGTATATTTCACATCTATCTGGGTACGGAAAATATTTTACACCTTCGATGTAAATAATTTAAATTGCTTTTATTTCCAACATAAAACTGAAACATAGCATGTGCATTCAAGTGCCTAGCTTTAAAGCAAGTCACGAATTATTAATTATTTTAAGGGTGGTTTTCCCATTTCACCCCTTAAACTCAATTAAAAGAAATGGGAATGAGTTGTCTCTCTTGTATATCGCCTAAGAATAATATGCACAGAATTACAGCTTTTTCGCTTATGGGAGGTTAGTTTAATTTACATTTATTGTATAGGGCTAGTTATGTCATTTAAACCTAGTGACTATATAACCATTATTTATGGAATAGCTCCATTTTTAGCTCTCCTGCTGAAATTGGGAGTAAAATAGAGAATATTTAATGTTTTAGGGGTTGGTATTCCTGTTTTCAGCCCTTAAACGCAAATAATCAAACTGCGATGAATTTATTTTTTTTATACAGAGTGTACAGCTTCGAAAATCCTTAAGTTCGACCAGTAAATTTGAATTTTCTCCGTTATTTATGACTCAGTTTTTAAAAACCATCGGCAACTGTTGATTTGTCTTAAAATAGGCATCCTAAAAATTGTGTACCTTTAGTTGTTTTTTTAATGAATAGTTTTCTGGATATTTAACATCGAAAGGTTGCAACTGATGCCATTTCGAAACCGATTGTTGCAGTAAAACCAATGTTTAAAGTAAAATGTACCCTATTTAGTTAATTATTCATACCCATTTTTATGATTGTATCTTGAACAGTTTCTGAGATATTAAGGTATTTGTAAACATCACATACAGACGGACAGACAGAAAACTTAGCGAGATAGGACTCATATGTGTTATACTAGCTGACCCGTACGGCGTTGTCCGTGGTGGTTGGTATTTTTAACATAATTGTATTCTTTTTAAGTGTTCAGTCAGTGAGTGGTATTTGGTTTATATATATATAGATCTTAAATAATAAAAGCACTATTGTCATAATAATGAAAGATCTGAAATTATGATTTTAGTAAATTTGATCCCCCCAAACCCCTCCTGAAATTTCGAAATTTTTCATACCCTTTCTTAGTGAGCACCTATGGCCCTAGAGGAAGCTACATACCAAATTTCATTCAAATCTAGTCGGTAGTTTTGAAGAAATCGTGATTTAATTACTTTTATCCCCTAAACACCCAATAAAATTTCGAATTTTTTGTTCTTAGCGAGCGCCTATGGCCCTAGAGGAAGTTACATACCAAATTTCATTCCAATCTGTTCGGTAATTTTGGAGAAATCGTGATTTAGTAATTTTTACCCCCAAACCCCCTAAAATTTCCAATTTTTTAAAAACCTTTTTTAGTGAACACTTATGGCCCTAGAGGAAGCTGCATACCAAATTTCATTCCAATCCGTTCTTTAGTTTTGAAGAAATAGTTTTTTAATAACTTTGATCCACCCAAACCCCCACTAAAATTTCGAATTTTTTCAAACTCTTACTTAGTGAGCACCTATGGCCCTAGAGGAAGCTACATACCAAATTTCATTTCAATCCGTTCGTTAGTTTTTGAGAAATAGTGATGAGTGTGTCAGAGAGTGAGTGAGTGGTATTTCGCTTTTATATATAGAGATTGTATTATTTGCTTGTGTTTTGCTGACAAATAACCCCGTAAAGTGTCGGACAGGCGAAGCTCGACACCCTGTATGTGATTGTACATATCAACTATGTAAAACTTCTACTCTCTATTCTTATGGGAATTGAACGTGTATTGTTTTAGGGTAGTAGCCACTTTAAAGAAATAACAAGCGCACATCTAACAAGTTATATAACAAGTTGATTCAGAGCATGCCTTAGCAAGGCTTCATAGCAATAACGACGTGTTACGAGCACTTCAACAGCGCGTTTCCTTTTTTCCAACAAACCAATTCTTGCTTATTATTTGGCCTCTAAAAAAATTCTAAAGTCAAACATAAAACTAAGCACACTAAATAGTGTACGGCATTCAATAGACTAACATATTTATTAGGAAGTACATTTTGGTAATTTAGGAAAATATTTGGGACCTATATATTCTACAATATTTATTTTTATAATGACGAAACATTACGTAAACCAACTTCATTTCATTATACCAAGGCTATTTTGATTGAAATTATCCAATAATTTTGTTTAACCATAAAGTTGGCAACCCTCAAAGTTTAACGCGTCTAGGGTACTGTACAGTCAGCACTCCCGAACATTGAATGAAACATTGCAAAGAATCTACACTATAATCAGTGTACAATAATTGTTAAGAAAAATTGTGTTGGTGTCCTTATAGAAATTACACTACTTGAGAGTGTCATTAAATTTAAATTTTTGGTGGATCCGAAACTCTCAATCATTTTAAGCTTTAAATTAAAGGGTTCGTTGCAACTTTCCAAAAAAATTATCTGTACAATATAAAAGAAGTGGTCCTGACTGCCGTTTCATAATAAAACGTACAGCCAAAATAATGATGACTGGACTTAAACTTTTCAGGGTACCTTCATATACAGTAAGAAAAGATTTTGCAGAAACATATTTAATATATTATTTTAAGGGCTGAAAAAGGTCAAAACACCGGGTTCACTACCAGTCTTATAACAGATAACACAGTTGATTTAAATAAAAAACTTAGCAACCCAATTCTAGGTGTGGCCTTATTCTGAACCAACACATGTTTGTGAAATGCATTTAAATTCATTATTATTATTATTATTATTTTTTGTTCCGCTTACACACTTCCTCAGCAAGGTATATTTAATTAAATTACAAGCGAAAAACACAGACTAAGACCGGGAGTTGAACCCGGGACCTTCACGTTTCCGTCGTGATGCTCTGTCATCTGAGATACACTGATATCTACCGATATTGGTCAATGTTATCTCACTTGTACGGTTTTGACTGCAATTATTGAATTAACAGATTGAATACCTCGTGTATACGGCATTGAAAAAAATCTCAATTCTTATTTTGCAGCTTACAGTGATGAAATTATTATTATTATTTATTTATTTTTGTTTTCCCCTTACACACTTCCTCAGCAAAACAATTAAATTTCACTGAAGTGTCTTTAACTTTTAAGTAAGCTATTATTCTCTTTCGTTCATCATTTGAAAAAATATATTTAGCTCCTAATTTTAGCCGAGACTATCTGGTACTTTTGATTTTTGTAAATGTTGTTTTCGAATCCTACACGTTTAGCGGAAGAATTTCTTCATTTACTACATTTCTTCAAAACAACAAACCCCCATTCTATCCAACATTTCTTCAAGAAGACAATGCAACTGTTGAACACGTCGACAACATACTGTTTTTAACTGTAACCTAAATGTAAATCCAACAAAACAATGCTTAAAGCATTCAATAGACGTACCCTTTGTGCAGGACACAATGAACGTGTTTAAATGGTACAATGTGTCTGAGCGGAGTTAAACAAGTATTATTGTCTTTACTGAAACACTTTCAGACACATTGTTCTATCTGCTAGAACATATAGAATCACATAGAGCATATAGTAAAGTCAAATGGTATTTGGTAACAATTCAAGTAGTCGGTTTCTGTGAGATTTTATTTAAAGTTTGGGGTGCTGAATCCAAATTTTAATTTCGCAACTAAATTTCCTGGAGCGTTCCGAGATATTCGCAAAAAATAACAAAAAGTTTCAAATAATAATAGTTTGTTTCAGTCTTTTGCAGAATTTAGGAAAAGACCACGCTATACAAAATTAAAGAAGACAAAATTTCCTATACATTTCACGGCCCCTTGGACCATCTTCTACGGAGCTGTATCGGTTTCCCTTGAGGTCCCACCTGAGCAGAGGAAAGATGAAGAAATCCGACGGTGCCAGATCTGGACTGTAAGAGGGAGGGGGGGGGGGGGCCAACGTGACAACCCTGTGCTTTGTCAGTGTGGTGTGGCACGGCGCATTGTCGTGGTGAAGCTTCCAAGAATCGGCGATGAATGGCCTTACGCGGAGAACGCGTTTGCGCAACCTATCAAGTACGTCCACGTAAAATCTGGGATTCACAGTTTGACCAGGGGGTACAAACTCCCTGTGAACCAGACCACAACGGTCAAAAAAGCAGATGAGCATGGAGTCCTTTGATTTGCCCATTCTGGCTTTCTTCGTACGCGGGGAGTTGTTGGTGTGCCACTCGGTGCTCTAGCGTTTGGTCTTTGGGTCGTACACAAAACACCACGTTTCGTCACCGGTAATCACATTGTTAAGGAAATTTGGGAAATTTGTAAGAAATCCCTAAATCATCACCAATTAGACGAATGTTTGTTCGTCGGTCAGAGTCCAGGAGTGCCTTCACTTTGGCCACATTTTCATCAATCCTTGAATTTCATGGTCATATTCGACGAGCTCCCGCCCATCCAGGAACAGCTTATGACACTAGAACACTGTTGAGCGGCTTATGACAGCATCCCCGTATTCGTCCTTAATCATTCCGAGGGCCTCCGTCGCGGTTTTCTCCAGTTTCACGCATAATTATATGGAGTAGCGCTGATCAAGATTTCTCTTTATCTTAGATCGCGACGACACTTCGTATCAGAGGTTCACGGAAATCTACGCACTGACTCTCCGCTTGCCCGCGGACGACTGGAAGAAATATCGGTCTCTTCGGAAGGCTCCGCACTACCACGTCCAGGTCCGACCGCTCCGTTCACTCTACAGAAATTCAGTCAGTCCTACTACTTTTTGATCCTGTACTACATTCAAAAACCACGGATAAAATTTATAGTAAATTTTAGATTTTTAAATTTTTTAAAGAATGTTGTCGATTAACAATTTTTATAGTTTTGGTGTTACGGGCAAAAGACTGAAAAAGTGCGAACATTTTACTATTTTTGACGAATATCCCGGAAGTCCCCAGGAAATTTTCGTTGCAAACTTCAAACTCAGATTCATCACCACTAAAACTATGTACATAACCGCAGAGAAACTGACTACTTGCATTTTATTCACGTGAAACTACCATTTGACTGGGCTATTCAGTTCGTGAAAGCTGTTACTGTAATTAAGGTACGTTAAAGTTCGGCGATATTAAGGAATATAATAAATAAGAACCATTTCTCTTTCATAAAGTCACGACTCGCACACTTCTGTGTGTATAGCATTCGCAGCATTCATTGTAGGCTTGGCGTACAGCATTCAGCGCCCATCCGCTAGTTGGACAAGCAACTATCGACGCGCTGCCAGTAGCTTTAGAAAGCAAGTTCATTCTTCAGCATTCCGAATTTCGACAAACAGCGTCGTAACAAAAGTGTTCTACAAGTTATGTAGTTTAAAAATAGTGTTGGGCATGCAGCTCAATAAAAACGTCTCTAACTTGAAAGTGCAAGCTTTTGTTTAATGACTCGTGAACTGTGAATCCAAGTAAAGAAAAAACATTTATATAATATTTTATTTAACTTAAGATACCTGCAGTTGCCGTTGTAGGAACGATTTTTTTTTTTGCTATGGCTAACTTTTGTAAATAATTTTGAAACTCTTAGCTTTGAAATTAGTTGTCTAAAGTAATTGTTTATTGTAAATTTGCCTAAATCAAATGCCTTAATGTAACCAACATAATTGGACAGCAACGTAGTCATGTAAAGTAGTATTAAGTACAGCCTACCTTATGTAACAAAGACAATATTAATTAATGTGAGCATACCAAGAGCAAATGTTTTGTTTCAATTGGTTATAACAAGATTTAAAAAAACCCAGCTCTAACCACCATAGCTTGGCATGTTAACCTATATAAGAAAAACTTGTAAGCAACTTAAGTTTTAAACCAAATAAGTTTTAATGCTTAGTTAACCATATATGTCAGCATTAATTATGGTTTCCTTGTAACTTTTACCATTCTATTACGTAAAGTTAATATAAAAAACTACCTGTAAACAGCCTTTGTTTCGTATGTCTAACTAAATGTTTACAGCCTAACTTTACCTGTCAGAGTTGCCTAGAACAATAAAAAGTGAATTATAAACACGCAATTGCTTAATAGACCATGTTATATAGCTTTAAAACGTTTTAATTAAAAGACAAGAAGAATAAGTTGCCAAATACCAAGTTATACAAATAGGTACACATGTAAACTTTAAGCATGTCTATAAGGCAAGTTTTGACAATTTTTAACTTGCTTGTTTAAAGTTTTGTATATTCTTGTTAAAGTTCAGTATATTTCTGATTTTGTAATCAACTTGATAGCAGTTGAAATACTATGTATTAAACCATATTTTTGTTTTGACAGTATTGACTGTTCGAACAATATCTAAAAAAAATTACCTTGAACAAACATCTTTAGCTTATGACTTGAGTTATTTCTCCAAGTTATTCTTCAGAATAACAGTCATGCTTACGGACAACATTGCATACTTTATTCACTGAACTTCTGCGATTACAGACTCTGATACCTAGAAGTTCTGTTCCATTCACCATTTCTAAACTTATGCGAACTTTAAATTCAGTGCTACAATAGGACATAAAATTGGTTATTAACAAAGGTAAACATTCGACTGCAGCGAATGATTTGACTATGAATTGTCATAAGTTTGTACTTTATTTTGTTTATGTAGAATAGTATGAAACAAATCATCACGTTTAATTATGGATGAATCAGCATGCATTTTCTTGACCTGGCAGCCCCTTAGGGTTTATTTTCTAAATTAATATTTTTTTTTTTTATTTGTCAAAATATACAGTGACGTCACAAACTAAACAAATACAAGAGCACTGTGGCGACAAAATCACACTGATTTGAATAAAAACCCCTAACCACAAAACAGGGAACAAAAACAATAACTAAACAACTAAATTGTAAGTTATGTTTACTACGTTCCCCTTATGTACATTTCGATGACATGGTCATCATCCTCAGGGGGTTTAAGGGGAGTAGTGTTAATTTTATTTATTTTTTTTGTTATTTATTTAACATTAAAATGTTAGGTTGTCCAACATAAGTTTAGTTTTATATGAACTAAATTATTATTATTATTATTTGTATTTGTATCTATACAGGGTGTAGAAAAAGTCTGGCACCAGTTTAATATTTCGTATATAAACACAATTTGAAGGTAGATGTGATTGATTAACCTACTATATGTAAAAATACCATTTTATTAAGATTTCAAAAACATTATCCGCCATCTTGGATCCGTTATTTTGAATGTAACTTTGATTTTTTTTAAATGGGAAGGTGATCATGTGATACTTCATTTCGATGTAGAATTTCAAGAGAAAAGCGACAGTGAAATTTGCACATCCATATCTTTAACCGATTAAAATTGGGCAAAAAACAACGAAATCATGTTTCCGATTTTGCTTCATTTTGCTATACTATAAAAAAAATATCTTCTTTTTGGATTCAGAATTAAATAAGCTTTTAAAGGAACGATATACGTCACAACGATATTTGGGAGTATTTAAAATTATTTTTTAATTTTTTTCAAAATTGATTTCGAGTGTTTCAAATAAATACCAAAAATCAAATATCAGAATATCACCATAGAAGTTTACACTTCCCCGTGTGGTCATAAGCACACATGGATTTTATTTAATCTTCCTCTTAATTTGTACATTTCTATAAAAAAGTAAATGGTGCGGTCGTGGAACCCCTTCAGGAAGGAATTTCATCACGCCTTTTCTTTATTTCTTTTAACAGCCTTAACGACAACATACACACATAATTTTAATCTTTTAGTTGCAGTATATTATTAGATTGTTTGTTATACACATATTTACTGTTTCCATATATGTTTAATGTTATTATTATAAAGGTGTATAATTAACTATAACATCAATGCTAAGATGGTAAACACAGTTAAATGTAAATTCATTGTAAATACATTCAATCAACATAAAATGTTGGTTCATCCCTCTACGCTTAGCCTAAAATTATTGAGTGTATGTTTAATTTATTTTACCTGTAATGGCAATATACATACAATAATTTTTGCTTAGGCCTAGACTTAAAATTACTTTCTAGGTCTAACCTAAAATTTCAGCGCTTGATGATAACATCTGAACTACACCGGACTTAACTTATCGTCTCTTAATTTAAATTGATGAACCAAAACAAATGTGTCTTGAATGCATTTACATTAATTGCCATAGCAAAAAATTTGTTAAAGCTTTTTTCGTTACTCGTATTTTTTATTTGTCACTACCATAGCAACCAATTAACAACATTTTTTTCGCTACGCATTGCATGTTCTATTTGTTAACTCCTACCGCAACCCACGTTAAGAGTCTGCTCTAGTAAACGAGAAAGCAACCGGAAACGCAAACGCTTCTCACTAGACTATATCCCTATCTAAACAGTGCAATTTCTTGCAGCTGAACACTTTAACATTGCCTCTTTTCAAACCATTTTATAAATTTATCTTTTGTAATTGAGTGTTTAAAAAAATCTAAATATTCTTTATAACATTTCGGATCCGGATTGCAAATTATTTTTCATTATTATTTTTTTATTGTGTTAGGAAAAAAATTCAAACTTTGTACTTACAAAATGTCAATTACATAACAAATCAAAAGCATTAATTTTTAAAAGTATAATGCAACAAAACGGATGAGTATTATGACTGTGCTTTAAATGAGACCTTGCAAACAATTTTAGGATAAAATAAACTAAATATTTTTTTGAAATTTAACATTGCTCTTATGTAATAAAAATCCAAGAAGGCCGCCACTACAGCAGACCCTTAAGGAACTTCGTTCCAATAAAACATTAAGGGCTATTACATTTTCAGCAGTGTTTATTTCCGAGGATTAAAGGTTTAACTCGATAATTTTATTTGTAACTCAACGACATAAAAGTTACACGTGGTGCAATTTCAGTCTGCATTTCCAATAACGAGGTTATTCTACAAATACATTTTTCAGCAAAAGTTGATTCCGTTGGGACAAATCAATAACAGGAATTTTCTGCAAACTCAGTTGGGTCTGCCTTTATTTTATCTTAACAATGGGCTTATCAACGTTTAACTTTGTTTAAAATTTAATTGGATCCTAATACAGGATGGCCTAATTCGGCTGTCCCTGTTAGGTTTATAACCGTTAAAATGCTTTTTAAACTAGAGATACTCAATAACATAACAAAGAACATTTTATCGAAGTTTTCATTTCTTTATTGACCACGACCACTTTTTGGATAAGATAAAATATACGAACTCCAGATACGAGATACGGTTAAAGAGAGACGTTTTGCGTTTTTGATTTCGTCGATGTTTTCTTCTTCTTCATTAGTTTTCACACGTATTTTACCTCTTTAAAATGTTAGTACAGACAGTGTGTGTTGTGTTTACTTCAACAAATGGCTTTGTTCACAAAAACCTATCTTAAAATTTAGAAATACAAATAATTGTTTTAAATTTCAAATCAGCTGATAGTGGAAATGTTATAGGAAACAGCTAACTACTGTTATTATTATAGTCAATAAAGATATGTAATAGCGCTTACAATTTTTGTTAAATATTGAATATATTTTTGTTTGTTTTTAATTTCAATAGATGGTGACATTTTTCAAAAAGTATATAAAAACACGCTTGTATTCGAATAAAAGTTTGTGTCAAAATTGCAAATCAATCGGTGAAGAATTTTCGTAGGTTTTCGATTTCGAACAAACGAACATTTACATTTTTATTTATATAGATAGTCAATCATGGTAATGTTATTTTTATTCTTCAATTTTAAAATGGGACAGGATAAAAATAATAATCAAATTTCAAATTAAAAAATATAAAGAACGATTTCTAGGGACAAGAGCTTAGACATTGCGTAACAGGTCAAATGTTTTTGTACCTAAACCAGATTTCGCTATTTAAATGAAATCATTATCATACCTAGCACCTACATTTTTTAATTGTATGTCAAACAGAATTAAATCATGTTTGAACAGACTTAAATTCTCCAGTTTGCTGCATAAAATTTTGTTCGAACTTGAAGATGTTCATTCTTATTTTAATGTAATATCTTGAATGTTACGCTTTGGTGTTATATTCACGTGCTGTATGCTTGTAAGTATGTCTGCTAATTCTGAGTGCCTGTGTATAGTGTATATCTACATATCTACGATGAACATATCGTGAAATAGTTGTATTAACAAAAAAAAAAAAAAAAATTTAGCTATTGTAAAACTCTAATAATTATTATATGTGTTGTGTATATGTATTTAAGATAGTTTAAGTCATAAATATGTAGCCTGTTGGTTATAAAAAAAAAAAACTGGAAGTAAATGTTTGTTTGTAGATTTAAATGTAAATAATTCTGTGTATATTTATTGGGACATCGGTCGGCTGTGAATGTATGTGTGCATATTGTTTTAAAACCACCCCACACAGATTGCAGTACCTCGGGGTTTCCATTATTGTTTCTGTAATTTTTGTGAGCAGGTCAGTTTTGTTTAGTTTTAAAAATATTTTTATTTGTAAGAATCAATTTATAATTTTGGAAACCAGAAGCAATACAAAACAATCAATATATTCATGACAGTTTTCACTATCCACGATTTTTTTATTTTTTTTTATTACGGGGTCACTTTAAAGTCAAAAGAGCAAAAATATCTTTATAAACTATTACAGGGCACCCCAAGTCGCGGCGAATTTTAAGCAAAAATTATTTATTGTACCATCTTATAGTTTCACGAAAAGTTCGATTGATTAGATCAAACGCACTTGCGTTGGGTACGACGGCCTGGATCCTGACGTAGGGTGGAGCAAGATTTTTTCGTGAATGAAAGGAATTTTTATATGAAAGAGTGATGGCCTTCATTTTAAATGCAAATAACTCAAAACAATATTTTTTTAGAGTACAATTTTGTAGCCTGTTTAGTTTCTTGTCGATTGGTATAACTGTCGAACAAAGGCCGCAGTAATCAGAGTGCACATTAATTATTGCCAACACTTTGACCCTATGTATGTTGCAACAGTCAAACTAATGGACGCTGTCAAAAAAAAAAATAAATAAATAAATAAAATCTTGAAATAATCGCCATTTTGAAAAGGATTATTAAAAAAAAAACGGACATTGATGGAGTAACGTGAAAAATTTCAACTAAATCGGTTCAACCGTTCTAGAGTTATAAATGTTTTAGTAAAACACAAAATGGCGGATAGCTAGTAAAAGAAGAGTTTCCGAACATATGTGCATTGGCAGTTTGTCCTTCTTTTGATTAATACCAACATAATCCGAATTATTTCCCTGCTGTGTATAAATTGGTTGTACTGTATTTACTTCATGTAAAAGTGTGTATGGAAATGTTTTAAATGGACTTGCGTTAGTCTGTCTAGCTCGAGGCTGCGAGCACTACACTTTCTTTAAGTGTTATGTCTCAAATTATACATGCAAAGCTGTGTAGTTACAGAACCTTCCTTTGTTGCGTACATGTGTCTCTGTGTGTTTTAGCATTCAGAGGGGAAAGGTGGATTAATAAATGTTAAAGTACGTATGATACAAGATTGTGCTTTGCAAAGGTTGACTAAAGCGGTGAGTTTTTATTGTTTTAAAGAAAAAGAAATATTGGGATACAGATAGTTTTTAAAAAAATTTAGGAACATCACGAAGACTAAACGAAGTACTAAATGGTACTTCTTTGATGAAGTTTACAATCGATATATTGGAAATGTATCAGTTTTTTTTAAATATTGTTTAGTTTTAGTAAAAACTGTTTTAAATAACTTCAATAAAATTTGCATTCTTTGTTTGATCAGTTAAGCCTTGGCCGTCTAAGCCACCATCTTGAATTTCAACTCCCATAAGAGCAATGTTAAATGCGTAGCAAGATTACTGGAGTAATAATGATCAGGTAATAATTATTCTGAATAATATGTAATTTTAAAGGTTAATACAATCCAAATATGGATATCATTTAGTTTTTAAAATTAGTTATTAACTAAATTTATTCTTTGACTTGACTCAAATGTTTTCTTATTCGGCAATACAAATATCAAAAATGTAAAAAGCTCACCACATTCGAAGTTTTATTATCTTTCAAATAAAAGTAATTTCAATAAATTTGTATAATTTATGACGAAAAAATATGCTTTATTGTGGAAGCATATCCGACGCCGAATTTGTGTTCCTATTCGAGTGTTTAGCCTGCACTCTGGTGGTTATCACATCAACTTGTTGCTCGTGGTGGAATATTGGAAAAATAACATCCGTTAATTTTGAATGTGTTAGAGAAAGATGTGTTTAAGAACACGAACTCACATACATTGTCACGCATGCGCATTTTAGTAAGTTTACATTCCGGGTCACGTCTGTAGCAATCTAGTTTCAGCCTAATGAAGCTGTCCTATATTTGCTAGCGGAAGAATGAAACGCAAACAAACTCAATGTTAGTAGTGTACAGCTCTGCCACTTGAATGGGTTTCACTCATGACTTAAGATGGGACTGTCTAAAAACAGCATAACCCTGTAGTTGTATATTTGTTGTTTGATTAAATGGAAAGCAGGCAAAATGCATTAAATTTCCTTCTAACTATTGAAGGTCTAATCGAAACGGTTTCAGTAAAACCGTGGATATTTACTTATATATAAAATAATTTAAAATACAAATCCTTTAGAATGAGAATACTTCCAACTATCCTTACTATTATAGTAATTCACAGTTTCTATATTCTTTATAAAAAGTTCTTTATTTTGAAAACCAAGGCTGCAAAGTATTGATTAATAAAAATTAGTAGACAAGTTTTTCATATCCGAAAATATATTTCGGTTAAGATTAATACAGTAGTCTATTTAAAATCAGTTATTATTAAATAAGAATTTGTTTATTAAAGCAACACGAAAGTAGAAAATAACTATCATGTTAAAGTCACACACTAATTTACTAAGACATCCACAAAAAAAAAACAGCTGTCGACAATAAACCCCGATTCAAACATGTAACAGCTGATTAGTTCATCGCGTTTAATAGTTCCAAACATCTAGGATAGGTTTTGTTGTTAGGGATGGTTTTGTTTTTTTTTTTTTTTTAATTTATTTTTACTGCAACTAGTTCTAAGAACTAACAATCAGCTTAAATCTAACAACATAACATGTAATTTTAACAACATAACATGTAATTTTTTAGTCCAGGTTAACCCATCGGCGCTCCTAGTATATTGATCTATGATGTCAGCTCAAAAGGCTTAGTCCTCTTGAGTCTTCTATGAAGTTCATCGTTGTTGAGAAGCTTGCACGCCTCCTGATTAATGTGAATTTTTAGCCGTCTTTCATGGCTTTGAGCACATTTTTTAATTTCTTCAGCAACAGTGGTCACTTTTAAATCCCTATGTAGATCGCAATTACGAACATACCATGGTGCATTAGCTATCATTCTCAAAGTTCTATTTTGGAATCTCTGAATAATTTGCCTATTAGCATTTCGAGCACATCCCCATAGCTGTATGCCATAAGTCCATATGGGTTTCAGCACTTGTTTATATAGCTTTAGCTTGTTGTGCAGGGATAACGTGGACTTTCTGCCCAACAGCCAATACATCTTTCTCAACCTGATGTTCAGTTCATTGTATTTCTTTTTAACATGCTCTTTCCACCGAAGCTTGGCATCCAGAGTCATGCCCAGGTATTTCGCTGAGTTAGAGTGTGGGATCACAGTACCATTCGCGATAATATGAATATGATTATGTATCTTTTTATTTGTATAATTAATGTGGACTGACTTAGATTCATTAAGTTTTATGCACCATGTTTGGGCCCAACTGTTTATATAATCTATTTCTTCTTGCAGTTTTCCAGTTGACTGCTCAATTGTATCGCCTACAGATAGCACAGCAGTGTCATCAGCAAATGTAGCAATATAAGTATCTGGGAGTCTTGGCGTAGGAATATCTCTGGTATACAGGAGATACAGTAATGGCCCCAAAACACTACCTTGCGGAACACCTGTCTTAATCTCTTTTAAATCGGAGTAAGCTTCTTCTTGCTTTACCCTAAAAAACCTATGAGATAGATATGATTTTAGTAACATACTGTGGCCTTGTGGAAGCAGGTTTTGAAGTTTTTTGATCAGTCCAGCATGCCACACTTTATCGAATGCTTTCTCGACGTCGAGGAACACCACTGAGCAAATTTTTCCATTTTCAAATGATTTCTCTATGACATCGGTGATCCTGTGGATTTGATCAATGGTAGAATGCTGATTCCTAAAACCAAACTGGTGGGATGGGATTAAGTTACTGCTATGGATAATGATGCTTAATCTTTTGAGAAACAGTTTTTCAAATAATTTGGCCATTATAGGTAACAGTGATATAGGCCTATAAGAAGTTACTTCTTGGGGTTCTTTACCAGGCTTTGGTATCATTATAATTTCAGCAACCTTCCATAGGCTTGGAAAATGTTTCAGTCCAATCATAGCGTTAAACACATTCGTCAACTTGATCATAGCCCTTATGGGCAGTTGTTTTAGAAGTTCTCCAGTAACAAGGTCATAGCCAGGCGCTTTCTTCATCTTAATTTTGTTAATTGCATCCCTCACTTCCTTAGTGGTGACAAACGGAATAGCCGAGTCAGTTTGTATGACATTTACACAATCCAAATCACAACTTTGGTTCTCATTTGACTGGAATATACTTACAAGATAATTTGCAAACGTCTCAGCTTTTTCTTGATTGCTCCTAGCCCACTGGCCATTTGTCTTTTTAATAGAAGGAATATGAGATATTGATTTCCTCAAACATTTTGACGCTCGCCAGAGCGAGTACTCAGTACTTTTATCATCCGTCAATTCAGATAAAAAAGTATTAACTGATTCGTTCTTTATTACTCTAATTTCATTTCTCAAATGCTGTGTAATCCTGTTGAGAGCTGTTTTATCTTGCGGAGCTCTTGTTTGATGCCATTTTCTTCGCAGTTTTCTTTTAACAGCAAGAAGTTCTTTTATTTCTTTAGGATAATTCATCCCTGCAGTTTTCCTCCGTATTTCAGGTGTACTACTCCATGCAGCATTTTGAATATCTTTAGTTAATTTATCCACTTCCTCTTCAAGCTGATCAATGGTCTTTAATGGAACAGATAAATTGATATTGGCTTCTAGAATATTTTTGAAGTGATTCCAATCTGTGTATTTGTTAACTAAGGTTGGGTTATTTTCTTTTATAATTACTTGATCACTTACTGTCAAGTAGATAGGCGAATGGTCTGAACTAAGATGTAGTCCTCCTTCAACTTTAATAAAATGTTTTGAAATATTTCTAATTATAAAAAAATCTATAAGATCTGGTAGTTTTTTAGGATCTGTTGGCCAGTAGGTTGGTCTGCCAGTAGATATAAAGTCGCAGTTGCACTTCTGTGCCGCTTCATAGAGTGCACGCCCTTTTGTTGTAATCAGTCTTGACCCCCAATGGGTGTGTTTAGCATTAAAATCACCTCCAATAATGAATGAGTGTCTTTGTTGAGTCAGTAGTTCAACAAACTGATCAGCTTCAATAGCATATCTTGGAGGGCAATAAATGGATGTCAAAGACAAAAGCTGATTAGTCATTGCTACTGTGATTGTAGTTGCTTGTATTTCATAAGACGAATACTTAGCTTCTTCATAGTGTTTAATACAACTCTTAATTATAACTGCACTACCTCCCCGAGCTCTATTATCTGGATGAATAGTATGATATACATTATAGTCTTTAATTTTAACGAAAGAATGTTTTGTAAAATGTGTTTCTGATACTAAACAAACATCTATTTTTTCCGTATTTAGGACAATACTTAGTTCATGAAGATGATTTAACAAGCCATTGGCATTCCATTCCATAATTCTAAGGTTGCCAGTCATCATTTGTCATCATATAACTTTCTAATCTCGTTAGCCGAGAATTTAACTGTTGATTAATTTTTGTAATATCTTTGATTTCAGATAAAATTTGAGTTAAAATATCATCACTTTTTTTAGAAACAGGTCTGATGTCGTGCTGCTCTGATTTATCTAGGGCAGCTTCTCTGTATGTGGTAGGCCGCTTGATCTTCTCCACATTATCCTTATCCTTGCCCGGATCATCTACCGTGTTAGTGCAGTGCATTGGAGTTTCAATTCTTGATATTTTAGGTTTCCATTTGTTCTCTCTTAAATTCTGCAATGCTTTGACAACCCGACATCCTCTGTAATTAGCCGGGTGTTCCTCACCACAGTGAATGCATTTTGGTTTGTCTGCTGCGACTTTTTTACATTCTGTTGTTAGATCATGTCCTGCACATTTAACACACCTTGGCTCATTTCCACAAAATTTGCGTGTATGCCCATATGCTTGACACTGTTTACATTGTGGAATTAACTTCGATCTTCTAAGTGGTTCGATTGTCACTTTCGACCCCATGATCCTGTCAGTAGCATAAACTTTGTTGATGTCAGTTCCAGAATTAAAGTTTACTTCAAACATGTCCAACGGTTCCTTGGTTTTCCATTTGAGCTTGTTCACTGCACTTGTTGCTTCTAAGCCTTTACCATTAAGATAAGAGACTATATCTTCTGGATCACAAGAGTGATGCAGATTTTTAATCATAACTCTCACAGGCCTGTTCTGCTTGTCCTCATAAGTATGCCATGCAAATTTGTGTTCTGATAGCATTTTAGTGGCTCTTCTGTAGCTATCACTATCAGTGAGATTCATTTTAAAAATTCCTTTATTAATAAGTTTTACAGTAAAATCAGTTCCTACTACAGAAGAGACCAGGCTATTAAAAGCTGAGTATTCCTTTATGCCACTGACAAAAATAGGGGGTGGCCTATGTGGTTTGAGATTACGATCAGTAGCGCTAAGCGAGGTAATAGAGCTATGCTCAGGCAACTCTTTCCGAGGTGGTGTTTTTTGTTAGGGATGGTAATGCTAATTTATAACAGCTGATTAGCTTCGACAATTCAACACAAAAGAAGCTTAGATTATATTTTAAGGTTATGTTTACAGCTTTTAAGTTTTTGTGTTGGTATTATACAATTAACGGGGATTATTATACAAGTAACTCTTTACGCATCTTTATCACAGCTGATTAGCTTGGGCAATTCAACGCAAAAGCAGAATAGATTATATTTTAAGGTTATGTTTAGGGCTTGTAATTTTTGTGTTGGTATTACAAAGTAAGGAGGATTAATTACGCATCTTTATAACAGCTGATTAGCTTCGGCAATTCAACACAAAAACAGCCCAGATTATATTTTGAAGTTAAGTTTACAACTGGTAAGTTTTTGTGTTGGTGTTATAAAAGAATATAAGGAGGAATAGTTACGCATCTTTATAACAGCTTCGACAATTAAACACAAAAATGAGACAGTAATGATACAGCGTTTGAACAGTGAGGTTCTATCTTATCTTTATCTTGCTCCGGACTACCTTAGAGTTTAAAGTACGCAGCTGGCGTGTATTCGCGATTGATTGTGTGTTCTTGAAATTTAGTAGAACTTTATTTTCGCTTGTTGTGTTTAATATAATTTGTTCTGTTTTTTGTTACTCATTTCATATTCTTAAAATGGCAAATTGCAATGTATGTTTGAAATCTATTTCTTTGAAACATATAAAAATACAATGTGGTGAATGTGAAAAGAATTTCCATGGTGTTTGTGTTAAACTTAGTAAAGCTGACATTGAACATTTATCTGCGGAAAATCTGGTGTGGAGGTGTGAGAGTTGATCAATTGAAAGGAGAAAGAGTTTGAAACTGGAGACTCAGGCGGGGGAGGGAAAGCTGAGCCTACAGGATATTATGAACGCCGTAAACGAAATAAAGGAAGCTCAGAGAACTATTGTGAAGGATTTTAATACCGCAAATGAAAATCAGAGCGAAAAGTTAGCAGAAAATACGGAGGCTATTAAACAGCAAACTATGAAAGTCGACAAGTTTCTGGAAGAAATAGAAAAATTAACTACAGAAAATAAACTTTTGATGGAGAAAATTAAGACGATGGAAAGTAGATTGGAGGATGTCGAACAGTATAGCAGAAGTAATTGCATAGAGATACAGGGCGTTCCCATGGAAAAGGGAGAAGAAGTTGTTGAAATTGTAAAAAAGGTTGGAGTCGCTATAGGCTATGAAATAGGTGAAGGTATGATTGATGCATGCCATAGGTTTAGTAAAAGACCGGACTCAGACACCCATCCGGGTATAATTGTTAAATTTGTAAGGCGTTTGGACAAGGAAGAGCTCTTACGGAAGAAACGTGCAAAACAGGATTTATCTACAAGACACATGGACTTGGTACAGATTCTCCTCTTTACATAAACGAATCGTTGTCACCTGCGCGAAGGAGGTTGTTTGCTTTGGCACGCGAGGCGAAGAGGAACCACGGCAACAAGTTCTGCTGGGTACGAGGAGGCAGAGTGTTTTTGAGAAGGACTGAAGGTGATCCAATAAAGCAAGTAATGTGCCAAGATGATCTTCATAACTTGTAAATACTATGTTAGTGTTAAGTTATTGCATTTTGCTTTTTCTTTTTTGTAGTATTGTGTATGTTGCCTTGACTTGTAGCATAGTTAGATTTTTTAATTTATGCTAGATTTTTCAGAAGAAGCTTGAGTTGATCTTGTTGCCAATGGTTCTGAGCGTCTTGTCATAATTCATAAAAATATTAGAAGCATGCGTAAAAATTTCGACATTCTATTAACTGAGTTATCGGGATGGGAGGTTTGGCCGCTTATAATAGTTTTGTCTGAGATTTGGATAAGCAAAACTGAGAGTGATTTTTATCAATTACCAAATTATAATCTTATGCTAAGTTCTAATGAAACTTATAGAGCGGGGGGCGTGGCAGTTTATATACATTCTCAAATTGAATGTTTGCAGAGTAGACAACTCAAATTCAGTTCAGCAGACGCCTGGAAATTGTTTTTAAGTTTTCAAAAGAAACTTATTTCTTAATAAGTATGTATAGATTGCATTCGCAATCGATTGAGTTTTTTCTTGAGGAATTAAGTGATTATTTTGTACAAATTGAGGAAACTAAATCGCCTAAAAATTGTATAGTGATTGGTGATATTAATATTAATATACTAGAGGAATGTAAAGTTTCAAATAATTATAAAACATTAATGAGTAGTTTTGGCCTGGAATCGTTGATAAATCAGCCTACCCGAGTTACAGAGGATTCAGAAACGTGTATTGACCATGTTTATGTTAGAGTATTAAATAAGATTAGAATAAATCCGAAGGCACGGGTAGTTGAATCGCATGTTTCTGATCATTTCATGACATTGTTGACTTTGAGGGGATGGGAGTTAACTTCGACCGGTAAGCAAGTCATATCTTATCGCATCAATTATGAGTGTTTAAATAGTGCGCTTGATAGCGTGGATTGGACCGATGTTTATCGACAACTTAATGCATCCCTTGCCTATTCTAAATTTATTGGAATATTATTAGACTTAGTTAATAAAGCGACATATGTAAGTTATAATACTAAGGTATTCACAAAATTAAAACCGTGGATAACTGATGACATTTGAAAGCGCATTAAAAAAAGAGATTTAATTTATAAGAAACTTAAAAAGCGTCCTACTGATGATAGATTAAGGGAAACTTTTAAAAGTTTTCGTAATAACTTACACAATGATATACGTAAAATAAAAAGTAATTATTATCTTGGTCTTCTAAAAGACTGCAAGAGGGACTCTAAAATGACATGGAGTATTCTAAAACGGATAACTGGTCAAACTGAGTCAATGAATAATAAAATAAGTTTATTGGTTGATGGTAAATTACAGGATGACGCTGGGATAGTGGCTGAGAGGTTCAACACATACTTTTTGTCTGTTGTAGATGATATATCTTGTGAACTAGACCATAAAAATGATTCATATTGTGTTTCATCCGATCTAGAAGCTTGTTTTCGTGGCAGGTGTGAAGCTTCTTCCATGTTTTTAGATTCAATTTCAGAAAGAGATATTGTTTGCGCGATTAACTGTTTAAAAAGTAGGAAATCTCCAGGCATTGATGAAATTAGCTCTACTATGGTAAAACTTACTTATCATAAATTTATCGATAACTTGCTATATGTTTTTAATTTTAGTTTTGGTTCTGGCGTTTTCCCTGACCAACTCAAGGAAGCCGTAGTGATTCCTATTTATAAAAAAGGGTCTACTAACGTATGTAATAATTATAGACCAATATCCCTTGTTTCAACCTTTTCAAAGATACTCGAAAAAATTATGAAACGAAAATTGATGGGTTATTTAAACAAAATTAACTTTTTTAGTAGTAACCAGTATGGATTCAGAGAAGGTATGAATACAGAAGAAGCTCTTTCAAATTTAATGATGTGTGTAAATGAAGGCATAAATCGTGGTAAATGTGTGAGTGGTCTTTTCTTAGACATTAAAAAAGCTTTTGATACTGTTGATCATTCAATATTGATCCATAAACTTTCAAATTTCGGTATCAGAGGAGTTGTATTGAGTTGGTTTTAAAGCTATCTTGCTGGAAAAAAACAATTTGTGAGGGTAAATGTGTTATTAGTAAAATTGGGCAAATCAAGTATGGCGTACCTCAAGGGTCTGTTTTGGGTCCTATATTGTTTCTTATATATATTAATGACCTTTGTAATGCGCGACTAAATGGCAGCTTGACATCATTTGCGGATGATACTGCACTATGTTATGTTGAAGGTACATGGAGTGATGTCAAAAAGGCCATGAATGATGACCTAAGAGCCATTAGATGGTGGTTTTAAAAAAATCGTATGGTCCTGAGTGTGGAAAAAACTAACTACATAAAATTTCATGTTAAAGGGAAGTTATGACTTCACGGAGGATTTAATATATCCTTGCTTAAATTGTACGCGTGAAGGAAGTTTTTGCAAAAATGCATGTTCAGTTGTTAAAGCAAGAAGCTGCATAAAATATTTGGGTGTATTCCTCGACAGTGAATTAAATTCTAAAGTTCATTTGTCTAAGTTAAAATCTAAATTGGGTAGTATTTTAAGAGTGTTTTATTTTCTTAGAAATATGTGTCCTCCGGATGTTAAGCGCATGATTTATTTTTCACTGGCTCAAAGTAGGATAGAGTATGGTTTGTATAGCTGGGGAGGGACTTACATTAGTAATCTGATTTCTGCAATTAATATTCAGAAACAGTTTGTCCGGATGATCCTAAACAAGAGTAGGTTGGAACATTCAAAACCATTAAAAGTGGAAACAGGCAGCTTTCTGATCGGTGTGATGGGAGGAGGGAACGGTTAAGAAGTGCAGGAAATTTTGTAGTGCCAAAGCCTTTTAAGACTTATTTTACGAAAACGTTTTGTTTCCTCGGGCCAAAATTGTTTAATGTACTGCCTGTCCACTTCAAATGTGGAAATCCACTTTCATGTTTTTTGCGAAAATTAAGAAATTGGCTCTTTGAACGGGAAGACGTTGAACACTTGTTAAATGTACATAGTTAATAGTTATTATATAGTTAGTTATTATATAGTATAGTGATCTTTAGGTATTATTATTTCTCTTACAATGATCTTACAGATGTGTAAATTTGTGTTATTTTGTATTTTTACGTTGTTTTTCTCCCTTGTTTAGCAAGAACATATAATTTATATTGTTAATATTTGGGTAGAATGTTCGCCGATATTTTTTAATTAATTTCTGAAAAAAAAACTCTTTTTAAATTATGATTTAGACTTAGGAGCTGTATATATTTGGTTAATTTTTGTCTTACTGCTGTCATATTTATGTTTAGGAAAATGTACGAGTGGCTATCCCCAAAGCGGGCTATGCCTTTAGGGGAGCCGGGTGTTTCTTCTTTGTTTTTGTTATTTTAATGTGGGTAAAAAAAAAAAAAAAAACAGCCTAGATTATAATTTGAGGTTAAGTTTACAACTTGTAAATTTTTGCGTTGGTGTTTTAAAATTAAGGAGGATTAATTACGCATGTTTATAACAGCTGATTAGCTTATAACAAGATTGGTTATTTATAACCTTTTTATTTTGTTAAAACATGTGTTTGTTACCTTAAATTCTATTTAAACTCTTTGTTTGTTTTGTTAAAGTAATAATGAATAAAATGTATTCAGGGTGTAGAAAAAGTCTGACACCGGTTTAATATTTGGTATATAAAGAAAATTTGAAGGTAGATGTGATAGAGGAACCTACTCTATGTAAAACTACTATTTTTTTAAGATTAAAAAAATGTATCTGCCCTCTTTTATCCGGCATTTTTATTGTAACTTTGTTTTTAAAATTTCAAGAGAAACCCATTGGTGTGCAAACTATAGTACTATAGGCTATTTTCATCGATTCAACATACGTGCCGCAATATAGCGAGGGATCGTGTTGTAAACTTTAGCCAGAAATTATATATAGTCTATATATAATATACATTTATTAAAAATTAAGTTTTATCCACGTGCATAACCTATTTTCACAATTGTTTCTACACAATCAGATTCGGTAAACAAATGTCTGTCATAAAATGATAATAAAAAAAGAAATGCACAAAACCTCGCCTTAGCGCATTTATTTAATAAAATTTAACGATGCTATTAAACGAATCCGCTCACTCCCTTATACTACACTGAGACATATTCTCCACTGCCATTAATAAATGACCCATTAGGGGGACAAAGTTAATGGCATAACTTTTAATACTCAATTATAAAGTTTTGCGTCCATAGTCTCCAGCATTAACGGGAAATAAATGGCTGAAACTTTAACTGCTAAATTAGGAGTGTGTTCTTGAGTCGAAGCATTGTTGCCTGAGGTTATAATATGATGGTTTGAAATATCTGATTTGTGGAAGTCTTTTATAAAAGGCGGAAATAATTCCCCTAACCTCTGACTAACTTTGTTATGGAAAATGGAAGAGTTTCCAGAGATATGTTTATAGGAACTTTTAGCAACCCACCTCCCCTCCCAGAGGTATTTACACGCATTGCAGAAACGCCCTGTACACGTGACAACAATGTTAAATAGTTCAGACAATGATACACTAGCCCTTAGTAGGCTGAAATGGAAATAACGATAATCGAAAATTCCTAATTTATAAAAAAAAGTAACTGCGTGCGGTCGTCTGAACAAAGTTCATCACGTCATTTATTCATTTCTTTTACCAGCCGTAACGGCAACATGCACACATAATTTTAATCTTTTAATTGCCGTTTATTAATAGTTTGTTTTTTATACAAATTTACTGTTTCCATATGTGTAAACCTACAACCAATCGGCAATCAATTTTTGGGCCTTTGCAAGCATTTTTTTCAAAAATTTGCCAAATACAGTAGCCTAACTGAATCGGTAAGTTGAAAAAAGTACACATTCCAAAACATGCTAAATCATACTAAGATAGCCATTTTGTTTCTTAGAGCAAGCCCCATCTATTGACTTGAAAAAGGAACTAATTCCAATACACTGCACTGCCTGTAAAGAGGTTGTGATATGTCAGTGAGTTGAAGAAGGGACACATTCCTGGAATGTGTTCCTTTTGCAACTAAACACGCATCGCTAGTAGTGTGTAACCCCCGAAGTTGTCATTCTAGCTGCTTTGACATTGATAAAAGTGTTGACACTGCTTTATTTAGAACTAAATTACAAAAAAAAATTCATTTATGATAAAAATTACAAAAATGTTTACTACTTGTTATGGCCGCCTAAATTTGAACTTTTTCCTTTCGTTACCCAACATTTTTTGTTTCTTGAGCCAATAACTTTTACAATTTTACATTAATAAATTTTTTAATTGCATATATAAATAATTCTTTGAACCTTCATCTACAAAAAAGCTTGTAACACTTTTGTATTGGGGTTCATTTACTATTTTTGGCGAATTTTTGAAAAAATGCTTGCACACGCCAAAAAATCCATTTTTGTTAACATTGCCGGTTCTAGGGTTAAGTATTTGTTTATAGATTTTATATAAGTTGTTTATTCCAGATACCTATTAAGGCAAGCAAGATCAATGATGTCATTAAATTCATTAAGTACATTCCAGAAGAATATTTACACTTTTACGAAGAACGCCGTAATTGGCCAACGACCGAAGCTGAAAATCCGGATGAAAACTAAAAATCCAAACATTATTTATACAGAACTTACAATATATTATACAGATTATTGTTATACTTACACAGACATAATCCATTAAAATTTATTACATTTTAATATTAGTTTTTATTTAGATTTTTCTTTACCTTAAAAACTTGAGTGTAAAAAGGGACACATTCCATTACAAAAAATTTTCAATAACTTATTATTAAATTTTTTTTTTTTTTTTTGTTATGCAGTTGAATGTTTGAATGTTCCTAACAGTACAATTTTCTCTAATAAATTTAGTTTAGCCAATAATCAGTTTTTTTTTTGTTTCCTGAAAAGTAGCTATTTTGGAATGTGTACCTTTTTCAACTCACCGATTCAATTAATTATACTCCAATCCAAAAGTGTTCCATAGCTTTTTTGTAGAGAAAGATTCAAAGAATGCATATATTATTATGCAAGCAAAAACTAATTGATGTAAAATATACAAAGTTATTAGGTCAAGATACAAATATAATGTTCAGTAATGAAAGAAAAAAGTTCAACGTTTGAAAAAGTAGTAAACATTTTGTTATTTTTTTTCAAAATTACAAAAGTTTTGTAATTTAGTTCTAAATAGAACTGTATAAAAATGTATATCAATTTCAAATTTCGTATTTTGAAAACAAAAGTTTTTATGTTCCTACTACAAGACTGCCAACAAAACTAGGCCTAGTTTGATTAGCAATTTAGGAATAAATGCTTTGTCCAAAAATAAAATATTATTGTAACAAAGTATAGAGAATAAATTAAAGAATTGAACTGTATACTTGTAAATTACTGTTTCATAAAAGTATTTGACTTAGCTTTACTTGAATCCATAGGCATAACCAGTACGACCATGGGAGGAGGTTACAACAATGGGAGGAGGGAGGGGGAATTTATGGAAACATTATTATTTTGTGTGTTATGTGATATATTATTTCTTTTAATGTTTTATTGACATGAACAGAGAGCAACTCTCGCTCTATTGTTTTTCCTTCGCCGATTGAAAAGGAAGCAATAAAATATCATATTTGGGTTCTTCCAATCAATAAATAAAATAAGAAAAGATTTTGGAGCATTCTACACTGTTTCCTGGTTTGAGGACCTATAAGATACATTTTTAATTATTTAAGAAAATTGATTTGTACACGCGGCTGAAGGATAGTATTCTACAAAAAAAAATACTAAAATAATGAAAATTGGCGTGAATTTGGTCACGTTCGTCACTGTTTCGGCGGAGACGGTTGAAAATCTGTCTATTGCAGTGGCAGCTAGCGGCTATACAGCTACCGTCAGCGGTAAATAAACCGATCGTTTATTTTTCCGACCAACATGTATGCTCTAACATTCTATTTCGTGCCACTGTTGATATAACGGCGACGGCAAATAATCCGTGGCGGACCAAACTCCGTGTGCTGCCCCTAGATACTATACTTTGATACACTACACTGCATCTATGTAAAATAAAGTGCCAGTGCCCAATTTGACCAAAGATAATGTTAGCAATATTATATTGATAATTTGTTGTAGCTTGACATTTGCATAGGTGTTGAAAACAAGTTACTCTAAAGAGCGTATTTTAATGTTCACAAAGTACAAAATATTTTTTACAATGGGAGGAGGTTATAACTCCCAAAACTCCCCTGGTTATGCCTATGCTTGAATTACAAAATGAAATCAAATAAATGAAACATCTCGCGCACGAATCCTGTACAAAATACCGCGTTAAAATCCGTTAAAACTTACTGTCACTTCCAAAGCGTGAAAAAGACGAGTTTTGAATTTCCCAAGACTGTACGAATAAAACCATTCGAGTAAATGCCGTTTGTTTTACACAAATCGTACGCTTGAACTTTTCTCTACAAATATATATACAGTAAACATATCAATACAAATATTTTGAATTGTAGATATATGACGAATCTAATTTTACTTTCTCCACCCTATACGTAGTATATGGAGAAAGTATTGTTTTGTTTTGTTTTGAAAACTGTCTAATTGCAAGGAATTACTGAAACCTTTATATTTTCGAAACTATAAGAGTGACGTCTGATTATAAAGCAGTATTTAGAAAGTTCAAATCTTGACGAATCCAAAGGTAACTTTATATTATAGTCAACATATTTTTGTCGAGTGATATTGAGCCTTGAAGAAGTGACAAAGTCGAGTAATTTCTTTGTGTTTTCATGCGCGGTAATAGCTATTTAGAAAACTATAATTTTGAAACGATGATTACATATGATAGTACACGTTTTACAAAACATTTGTAAATACAAAAATTAAAGTTTAAAATATTTCCTTTCTACTAGTTTTTGTTTTATTTCAGATTAAATGATTTTTAGTGGTTGAAACATTCGATACAATCAGACTTTACAAAAGTGCTTCCTATAGTGTTGTCTGCCGGTTGTAGGGTTAATGACATTATAATAAAGGTGTTGAATTAATTATAACATCAAAACTAAGATGCTAAACACAGTTAAATAATGTCAATTCATTGTAAATATATTCAATAAACATAAATTGTTGATTCATCCGTCTAGGCCTCACCTAAAGTTTTTGTCTGTATGTTTAATTTATTTTACCTGTGTTAACGGCAATATACATACAATAATTTTAGGTTAGGCCTAGACTTAAAATTACTTTCAAGGCGTAACCTAAAATTTTAGAGCTTGACGATAATATCTGAAATACGCCGGACGGAACCGATCGTCTCTTAATGTAAATTGAAGAACCAAAACACATGTTTCTTGAATGTATTTACATTCATTGCCATAGCAACCAATTTGGTAACGCTTATTTCGTAAATCGAATTTTATATTTGTCATTGCCATAGCAACCAATTAATAACACCTTTTTCGTCACGCATTACATTTTCTATTTGTTAACTCCTACCGTAACCCGCGTTAAGGAACTTCGTTCCAAAAAGCAGTCGTGGGACAAAATTGCCGACAGAAGTGAAAATTGTCATGAAAATAAATCTTTGGTTATCTTGGTTTAATCTGAAATTTTATCCTTATGTTTTATCTTGTCCCATTTAAAATTTAAATCTAAAAAATTAAAATAACGTAAACATGATTGTCTGTAGTTTATAGATTATTTTTTCTATTGTTATTTATTATCGTTTAAATTTAAATTTGAAATGGGACAAGATAAAAGTAGTAATAATGGTCCTTCGGATTAAACCATTATAGCCAACTATTTATATTCACGGCAGTTTTCACGTCTGTACCGAACGAACACAGGTTTCATGGACATCTTTTAGAAAATCTGACTTTATTATTATTTTAACGCCTGCTGTCAAATATTAAAGTTAAACTGCTAATTTGTATTAAAAGTTTAACAACATAATTTCAGGTTAGCAATATACTGAACCAACAAACGTTACTTTACAAACGTTGCATTTACATTCATTACCATAGCAACCAAGTTAGCAAATTTATACAATTATAAAAAATGAGAAAGCATGTCCATTTTAGATTTTTCACCACTTAAACTAATTTAACACAACATAACAAATTTAGTACTTTAATGTCCATTTCATCGTTAGCGCAACTTGACTAAATCCATATAGTCCATATCGAGTTTATACATTTGAATTTATCACCGCCTATTTTATTCCGTCGATTTTTTTCTTTTACGATCAGCTGTTACATTAAACTTCTGGTTTATATTAGTGGGTGGGTAAAACAATAACTAAGAAGAAGTGAGTGACGAAATCAAAAGCCTCTTACTTTAAGATGGGTATCGTGAAATCGTATATTTTGCCTCATCCAAAAAGTGCTCAGTGCACTGAAAGAAATTTTCACTTCAAAAGGGTTAAATTTTAGAACGAAGAAAATTCGAGGGGAAAACGAGTACAAGTCAGTTTTTTTTCGTAAGGAATAGTTTTAAAAATGACTTAAAACACTTTTAGCTAACTTATTTTGTAAGCATTGTCTTCTCGAACAATAAAAAGATTGTAAAACACGTTTTTCGTCAGTGTTTATTTATTTGCCCGTTGTTTGTCAAGTGAGGATGCACCTTTATAAACAGTATGATTTAACCAGCCCCCCCCCCCCCCCTAGCTATATTGATTGCCTGAGCTATTATATAGCTCAAAATTGGACGGCCTTTTATAAAAAAGGTTTAAAGAACACATATATATATATAAAAGAAGTTTGGGCACAACAGTACGGAATTTGGGCGAAAACCTAATACAAAACAACCACGGATATACAGATTTCTCTAAAAATATGGACATGTTACATGTACCCTATGTAATAAAGGCCGTTAGTATGTAATATGGACTCATGGGAGGAAATCGCCATTTACAAGGCTGTAAAAACCAAAGCTAAACATCTATTGAATGACAAGGAATCTTTTTCCAAGGCAATATTATGTTTGACAGTTTGATCAAAATTCAAAATATTACTACGTCACGTCCCATCAGAGATAAGGACTAGAGTGTAAGGGGAAGAACAATTTAAGGGCCGTGAGGGGAAGGGGGATCCAATTCAATCTACGACAGTCTGCCTAAACGTTTCGCTTTGACCGGTCAGTTTGCGATTTGCCAAACCCTTAAAATGTGTTTTGTGTTGTGTTTTTGTTATTCGTATTTTTGAGTTGTTTTTGTGATTCGTGTTTTTGTGTTGTGTTTTTTCTGATTCATGTTTTTGTATTGTTTTTCTGATTCGTGTTTTTGTTTTGTGTTGTGATTCGTGTTGTTGTCTTGTGTTTTTTTATTCGTGTTTAGTGTTTTGTTTTTGTGTTTTTTGGGATTCATGTTTTTGTGTTGTGACTTTAAGTGTTTTTGACCACCTTATGTAAGGATATTCCTACACGATCTGAAGATGGGTACTTAGGATACCCGAAACCGCGATCTTCACCCAGTGATACTTTAGATTGGATATAAGACAGACCAGCTATGTACCTACTTACCCAGCTGTTGTGCTTCATTCAGTTTATGCTGTACATTCAAACAGATTCGTGCAGTTCTCAAATAAAGCACCTCTTCTTAATCTACTTTAATTAAGGAGATTATTTTTGTTATTGATATAAAGAAGTTTGTACTAAACAATAAATACCGTAACCCAATAAAGCCTTAAATCAAATATATATTGAAAATATGGTGCGTAATTCCTACCATAGGTTTGGGTACGTAGGGGATTTGTTTTTCTGTCGAGCTTCGTTTTTTCCATTACGTATAAATTGTTTCCATCGCGTAGGGAAAGATTGAAATGTAATTGCTTCTTTTAGGAAATGGAATTCATGGAAGTTTTCACCTTTGTTTGATTTTCGTTTAATACAAATATACAGTAAGAACAAATAAAAGCTACAGTAAAGTTGTACTGTTGAGTGTGGAGACATTATGACTTGAAATAAGAATGAAAATCGTCCCTTACCTTATAATATAGTAAAACTACATGTAATCTGTCATCACATAACTTGTGAGATTTACCCTACGATAGATATATACTATTTATTGTTTTGATAGGAAATAAATAAAATTATGTGCTTTAAAAGGTTGAATCTATTTACCAAAATTTACCTCTTACCTGGTATATTAAAATAAACCCATTTGGTATGATTTCTCTATAAATAATATATAAAAAATAATTTTGTCATTCCTGAATATACAATAATCTGTATGCTTATTACTCACTCTGAGTCTCAGTAGGGTTTGTGAGGGAAGCGAGCAGGAGGAGTACAGGGCTATAGAATACAAGGGCTAGACCAGTCCGCCACGGAGAACGTTCCCGTGACTGCCACTGTGATGACGTCACGGCGGTAATGCCTGCTCCATTCCCACCGCTTCTCATAATCATAAGTATGCTATGCTCAAATAATTACAATTTCTTATCAAAGCTGTACAATTTTTATGGTGGCCTCTTCTTTATTTAGTTTTAGTATTGACACTACACAAAGCAATAAGTAGACAGTAAACAAAGATGTAAGAAGACAGGGTTGCAATAAAACTAACTAATTTGTTGTAATAAACCGTTGTAGTGTACTAATGTTAGCATACTTTTAATATGATTCTCCGAAACATTTCTGAAAACTAAATACGAAATTGAACAAAATGTGTCACATTATTGAAAATCATTATATTTATTACAATAAACCACCAAAACTTGAATGTCATACTGCAGTTTAATAAAACACGTGTAATACTTATAAAATAAAGCACATAAAACTTAAAAATACTTACACATAATGAGTAGCTTATATGCAGATATGGACATTGACATAATAATTACTGCTGACATAAAATATATATTTTTTAAATAAAACTGTTTTATAGAAATTTCCCTTCCCTTGGCCTTAGGGAATTAATTTAATAGTTAAATTTAAAAAATTGAACTATTTAAATTTTAATTGACAATGTGCAATTTAATTTAGTCTAGAAGTTTAACTTAAAATTATATTTTATTTTTTATTTTTGTCATAAATAATTTTATTACTCTAGGTTTAAATTTGATTCTAATTATTTGTATATTCATATTTATTTATATCTAATTTATTCTTACAATTTTAAGTAATTTTGCTACTAAAGATTTTTTTCTAAACATTTTAACTTATAGCGGCAGAAGAAATTACTTGAGGACCTTGGTAACTTTTTAACATAAAGTAATCTCGCTTGCAAAACTTACATTAAATAAACAATATTTTTTAATGTTTATTTTAATTTGAAGCTCAGTACTTAAATTTTTTTGTTTTTAAATTTTGAGTTATATAATAATTACCGGTACTCTAAGTTTAAATCTTATTATTATTTATATATTATATATTTATTTATATCTCATCATTCTGAAAATGTTTGTTTTAATGTATTTTGTTAGTAAAGGTGTTTCTTGGAATATTCAAGTAACTCTGCAAACAATATTTGGCCTACTTGATAATCTTGGTAACATTTCATAAAGTAATCTCTTCTGCAACGTAACATTAAATAAATAAATACCTTGCTAAAACAGTCTACTATCAACTTGACCGCAACGCAACAACATAATATATTACCAAATTAATAGTTCAGTAATTTCGTCTACAAAGTTATAGCAAATAACACGTGAGAGCTAAGACGAACCGTGCTTGCGCTGTGCGTCATGGCACCTCAGTGAAGGCACATAGGAGGGAGGCGAGAGGAAGGTTGGGACAGTCGGAGAGCGTCAACATCAAAGAGTGGAGCAGCCCTTGTATTCTATAGCCCTGGGAGGAGCAGCCCTCTATTTAGGATAAAAAATATCGATAAATAAACGTGTTTTAAAGAATAGCGTTTATTTATAAGTTTTAAAATATATTTTTGTTTTTCAATAATGTAATAAATGCCATTTCTCCTGTTTCTTCTAATAAACACAATTAAATATTTATATCTTGAGTTGTTTATGAAGAAAAGACCAATAAATAGATTACGTATTAGAACCTCGAAGGTAAATAAATTTTACAAAACTGCATTCTTGTTTTACGTTGAAGTCCCCCTTTAGATTTTTTTATTTCGAAAGCTTTAGTAATATCTTCTTCTTCTATTGATGTCATACTTCTCTTTTCCTCTGTCTGCGCGAGTAAAACGTTTAGAGAAAATAAATATTAAAACGATTTACCAGCATATCTTTTTTCACTTGTTTATACTCCACAAACGTGTTTTAAAACCAAAAAGGCAGACATTGTACAGTTGTACATTGCACTAATTTGTTATTTCCCAACTAAAATTCCAATCGATTCTCCTGCTTAATTCACGATTATGCTGCAATGGAGAGCTTAATTCCGCACTAAAAGATCAAGTACTCTAATTCCCTTTTAGTTAATAATACTTTTCCGGCTAAAACGACCCCGTTCATAAACAAAGCCAACGTATACTTTGGTTTAATTCAGGCAAATACATTAACAGATCAAATATTTTATCTTCAATGTTTTAAGGGTTGGTAATGGTATACTAACGTATCAGCCCAATCTATTTACAGGGTGATCCAGGAAAAAACAGAGAAAATATCAGGACGTTCTACTAGTGAAAATAAAGAAACAAGTGCATCTAAACATAGGTTCGGAAATACTTCGTCCAGTTATCCACCATTTTTTTTTTAGTGTAAAATAGGCGCACCTCTTCTAAAATTTGCGGGCGATGAATTGGATTTTACTATCACGTTTTTTTAGTCAAGCGTCACCCTCTACCATTTGTAGTAGGCCCTCCACATATGTATACATATCAGGTATACAGTTTACTTGGTGTTACCTCTAAAGTGGACATTGTGCTTCCTCATTACATAAGTTGTGTTAAAATAGTTTACTTGGTAATACCTCTAAAACGAACATTGCGCTTCGTCGTTTCGTCAGTTGTGTAAAAATAATGTCTTTAGTAATACCTCTGAAATGGACATTGTGCTTCCTCATTTCATAAGTTGTGTTTTTTTTAATATTTTCTATACTTTTGAAGTGTAAATCAGAATTTTGTTTAACAAAATATTTAGGCTAATATCTTTTAATGTAGGAAATATATTGTACACACATTTTTTATACATATTTGGTGTTACTTGTTTTACCCATTTACAAAAAACCAAAATTTTCTTCATATATTTTTAAAATGGTGGTCGTATAAATTTTCCAATCAAAAAACGCTCAAAAACTTTTGAAAAAAATTAATTAAACAAAAAATGTTCATTTTTTTAAAACAAACAAAACTATTATTTTATTTTTCTCGTAGCTCAAAGAAAACCGAGTTATTGGCTAAAAACTCAAAACTTAATTCCTTTATGGAATATTATTATTGCCTCTGTATTGCTATTGTCATTACCAAGAAATCATGTTTTGGGTTTTAGCCGATAACTAGGTTATCTTTTC
>JAGFPH010006042.1:54357-73764 GCA_018207615.1 Philaenus spumarius | reverse complement strand
TTTCGCCCAATCATAAGCCCGAGTACATATTGTGAGTTTTACCATTCAAAAGACAATTAAATGTACTATAATCCTGTGTAAAGGTGTTTTAGGTAAACCTCCCAGAACAAGGAACAAAACTCATATAAAGATCCCGATAATTGACTTTTTCACTATTCTTGTACGTTAATTGCGCATTTTAGCGCATTTTAGCGTAAAAATTCGGCTATAGTAATGCGGCATTGCTGCTTACGCTTTTTTTTTTAAATGGCTTCATTTAAAATCGCAGCTATTTGTTGAACTTCAGAAAGTCCAAAAGATTTCAATTATCCTCCAATAACATAAAATATGCGTGAATTAACTAAATACACCCAGTTTACTGAGAACAAATTGATTTTAATTATTAATTTATCAAATTCACCACCAGGCCGATTGTACAATGTTGAAACACTAATTCATAGCAATAAACTTCTTGGACCAGACTGTACGAGAAAATTGGATTACAATTTTGCTATGCTTCAGCCCAGAGTACACTTAACTATAATTACTCGTCGTAATAGAATAACAGATTAGACAATGCATAACAAACTGCACTGCTTAGTGATCTGTGCTCGTAGATTATGCACGATGTTTAGATAATTTGCAGGTTAATTAATTTAATAAACTGTGCTTGATACTTGAATAGATTTATTCCGGTGTACAAATTATTGTAATCCTCTACCATTTTTGGTGGGCTAAATAGTGTACACTTTTATTAAATACTAGAGGAAACCCCTGCGTGCTCCGCACGCCAACCCCGTTGAAACCTTCTATACACACAATCATGTTACGTATTCTTTATAATAAAGGTTTAGGATTAATAATAACCCCAAAGCTAAGATGGTAAATAATTTTAAATGTTCAAATCAACATTGTTATGTAGGTGTAGTTGTGCAATATCTCCAGGTTTATTTGTTATTTTTACAAATTTTGGATTTTTAAGGGGTTTTACCCCCCAAAAATGGCCAAAAAACGAAAACATCTAAATTTCTCAAAAATGGCTTTAACGATTTTGATAAAATTTTGTATATTTGTAGCCCTTAATATACCCTACCATTTGCAAAAAAAACTGAATTTTTCAAAAAATTCTAGTTTAGCTAATAATAATAACTGATTTATGGGGGTTTTTTGGCCATGAAGGGGGTTGTTTTTCAAATTGTTTCAAACCCTTTTTTCGTGCATCTATACAGGCCTAATTGACGTGTTTGGTGCAAATTTGTTCGAAATCGATAGAATAGTTTTCTCTCTAGATAATAATAATAGTATTGATTAGTTAATCTCATACTTTAATGAATCACCTCTCCTACCCCACATACAATTACAAAGTCACAGTGAATATTTTTAATAATTTAAATATGTTTGTAAGAAAGTATGTGCCAGTTCCTGGTACCGTTTATTTGTATATAAACCCTAAAAAAGTTTCATTCTAGTACATAAATCATAAAAATGCTACTTGCTGTCCAAAAACATACTTCCAGTTGTTGGATATATTTTTGGGTAACGAACTTGTACGTGCTACTTAGAAAACCAACGCATGTACCAACTCTATAAGCTAACTGCCAACTGTTCATCTCGTGTGACAGACTGAACCTTGCACCCTGGATACACAAAAACTTGTTTTCAACATGGGCAAAATAGGCACTACTAGGTCTCCTCAATTAGATGTTTGTCTACAAATGCTATACTTACTTCTAAGAATACTACAAAATAACCGACAAAATAGTTACATTTCAAAGAACAACTTGTAATTAATGATTTCACGATTTGACAAGCTGCCCAACAATCCCTCAAACCCGGTAAACGCGGTTGAGTCTTGTTCTATACAAATGTAAATGCAGCACATAAATCACGATGGACTTGTATTTTCTGTTTCCTTTATCTGAGATTGAATGTTTGATATTTGCACTAGCATTATCTCCGAGCTGAAGTGGCACGGGGAAAGGCAATCATTCTTCTTGGCGCAGGCGCAGAAGAACTTCATAACTTTGAACTAGTGGTGTGAAGATATGAAGTGGAGCGACGTTTTCCTGACAAAACTTGCTTAGAAAGTTTCCAACGCATACTTAGTGTTAATGTTTTTAAATTGGTGGCAATTTAAGCAGGGCAGCCACTTAAAACCTTTACACATTTAGGCCTAGACCTATTACTGGACATAAAAGGTACAAGGATTGTGTAATAGCAAGCTACAGCTTGTGGAATCTGCCAATAAAAACCACACAAATATTAGAATTTCTGTTTTAAAACATTCGTTTGCTCACTACAGTCAAAACATTCAGGTAATTTTGAATTTGAGCACTTCATGCCATATAGTATTGACGAATAGTCATCATTACTCTTCTCTTACCTGGACCAGATGTATTATGAATGGTGCACTCCAGGGCTGTAAATGTTTTCTCTACCATTGTCATAGTGCTGATAATATGCTCCTTCATAGTCGTATTTCTGTCAAATATCACCCCTGACTCAATCCAAGTATCTATGTCAAAACCAATCTCCGTTTCCGTGAAAATATCAGAGTATACAATAACTTGTTTGCATTTGCTTCACCACGAGGGTTGGTGAGTGAAGCGAGCAAGGGGTGAAGCCAACATGACGGTATAAGACAATCTAAGTCTATGAATATTTTAAACAACATTTATTTAACCATGTTATCTTTACTATTTTTTAGATGCCTTTCTTTATTGCCTCTTTGTTATTTGTTTATTTACAAATCCTTAAAGCATTTTACATTAGGAGTAAAGATTCTTCAGTTTTTTGCAACAGAATTGATTATTAGCGAATGTCCTTAGGAAAAATGAGCTATTGCAGTGGCCTTATGGTAAGACCTAAGGTCGGGAGTAGCAAATAAGCATCGTTCATGGTCCCTAGAACACGTTTTGGGATGTCATTAAAAATCATATATATAATGTATATTTATATGTAGGCCTATATATGTGTTCGCACTCTAGCGGCCGCATTTTAAGTCCGATTTGGTCCAAATTTGGTACACATGTTGGTTGGCTACGTCGCTCGGACGAGTTCGTTAGCCAAAAAGAATCCAACAACCGGAAGTACGTTTTGGTCATGGTCCCCAGAACACGTTTTGAGGTGTCATTAAAAATCATATGTACATTTTATTCTAGTCATGTGGTGGATTCTACCGTGGGGTTGGCGTTCGAAGCACGCAATACATTGTGTATTGAAGATTGTACGCAATGCTTTGTGTGTTAAAGATACTACCAATACGGCGGTTGGCGTGCGAAGCACGCAATGCTTTGTATATTGAAGATACTAGCACAATACGCGGAATGGCTTGCGAACCATTTTGCAGCTATTCGGCACCGTCGTGAATAGACCTATTTCCCAAATTGTTGGTTTAAACCCTAAAACATAGGCCTATAAACTTAATTTTGGAAATTTGCTCAACTCACGTCAGCGGTTCAGCTGCGTGGTCGAATTATTATTGTTATACTACAAGAGTTTAATTCTCTTTGCTATTTGTATGTTTTCTCTATACGTATGTATTTTTTTATTGTAAACTTAACTGCTCCCATATAACCCTTTTTTACTCTTTTCCATATTAATATTATAAAGAGGTAAAATTTGTTTGTTTGTATGTATCTCCGGGTTATCTCTGAAACTACTGAACCGATTGAAAAAATAGTTTTACTAATAAAAAGCTACACTATCCCTGACTAGCAAAGGCTATAATTCATTTTTATAAAGACATTTTTTACTTCAATATTTATAAATTTAATCGGAAAAAATCTTAGGTTTGGCCTAGACTGATGAATTACCATAGCAACCAATTGAATAAAATAACAGTTAAAACAGCTGTTTGCTCTAATATTTCCATTAACACCTGATATAACACTTTGAAGCGACTCTTTGTATTTCTAACTTTTAGGTTAGGTTTTTATTAAAGTGTAGACGTGAGCCTTGCTGGTTCTTTTAACCTTTATTATAGGCCTAACTGCTGTTATAAAATAAACAAAATAATTTCATTTGAACATTTAAACTTATCTTTGGGTTAATCCTACACCTTTATTATAAAGAAAACATAACTATGAAACATGAATAGAAGGTCCCAACGGGTTGGCGTGCGGAACACGCAGGGGTTTTCCTTAGTTTTTTTAGAATTTAATTAGAATTTACCTCTGCAACCTCAAAACGGGCTTGCCCTAGAGGTTGCCAAATATTTTATTTCCTAGTCTGTGTTTTTTTTTTTTAAGTTAAGGTATATTTTAATTACAGGTTGTTATTTTATTTTATACTTTATTATTGTGTAGTTTGTTCTAAATTTGTTATTTTGTATCTGATTGAATATATATCAGGAAATGAAATAAATATCTAAAAAAAATTTAATTGTGTGCTTAAGACCACACGAGAGAAGTGTAAACTTTTTAATTAACACAACTTACGAAATGAGGAAGCACAATGTTTATTTTGTTAACACAATTTATGAGATGAAGAAGAACAATGCTCATTTCAGAGGTAGTACCTGGGCGACCGAGCATTACTCGGTATTTTTGTTAATTGTGTTTTTTTTTATAGGAAAATGTATGTAAATACAAATCAGGTAAGTACTGTTTTGTAGGCCTACTCATAACTCGCGAAATATTATCACGGGTCAGCTGATTTCAAGCTTAAAATAATTATAACCTTTAAGACAAAAAAAAATAAAAAAATAAAAAAAAAAATTTATAGGAGACAGCTGATGGAAATATTATAGGAAACAGCTGATGTTTGTCATATGTATCCTATTGATTTTAAATTACATAACCCCAATGTTAAAAATTTTCAATTTTCAAATGAGTTTTTCAGAAAAATATGAGTTTTCCTGAGGTAGTGGTTTTCACCAATCGATTTTTTAGTCCCAAAAGCCTCTAATTCCAAAGTTTCAGCAAAATCCTTCCGCTGGATCTCGAGATTGCTCGTACAAACACACAAACAAACAAACAGACATTGCTCGTATTAGAGTATAGGATTATTAATGAAACCATACATTGTATTTTAAGCCTATGACGTAGGACAATCTGTTACACTTAGTCTTATATACCCAACTCAAATATACTACATTAGCAAAGCGATTGTGGCCTAACCGGTGATGGTCTATGCGATATAGATGTTCAATGAGTACTGTGGTGAATTTAAGCAATTAGAAACACTGAAGCCCCAACCATAAGTTCGGTGAATAAAACTACACAAATGAACTGAAACACATTTATTGATATAGTTTTCTAGTTCTCTGATGTACATTTCGGTAAACAAGTTACCATCATCGGAGGGTTCTAAGTCTAAACTAATTCTAACACGCTTTTTTTTTTTTTTTTTTTTTTTTTTGAAGAGGAGGAATCTTCTTACAGAGACCTCTCAGCCAGCCTGAGAGGTACTGTGGGACTCGATCCGCTGCCGCGCGGACCCACTACCCACTAAACCATCCCCCTCTCCCCAAACTGCTCACAGGGGAGGAGTAACAGCGTCTAGGGAATATCCCTAATGACTGTAAGAGTCAATCTGAAACATAACAAAATCTCATTAATGGTGTAGCGGTGGCGGTCTTGAAGATGTCTCAACTCGAGACCGGCGATCAACGGAATCCAAGATCCATGCCTAAAACATCACTGGCATACTGGGGGTCCCGGAGCTCCGATGAAGGCACAATCCCGAGAACGAGTGAAGAAGTAGGGCTGGAACAGAAGAAGAAACAAGAGAAAATCATTCCCCGAGACCGGGCCGGCAGCAGAGCAGCTTGACCCGTACCTAAACATCACTGGCAGAGGGATCTCGGAGCTACGATGAAGGCCCGACTCGAGTTCCGAAGTGAATAACTGGCTGGAACAGAAGAAGAAACGTGAGAAAATCATTCCTCGAGACCGGGCCGGCAGCAGAGCAGCTTGACCCGTACCTAAACATCACTCGCAGAGGGATCCCGAAGCTACGATGAAGGCCCGACTCGTGTTCCGAAGTGAAGAGCTGCTGAAACAAATAATACAATGTATTAGCGCTTGAAGAAATCGCTACCCGCAGCCCGACCGACAGTTGGACTACGGGAGACTGGAGAAGAGTCGGTCGGCGTTGTGTGGTGATCGTCCGTCGAAGAAGAGTGCATTGTAAGGGTGTCTACGCTGCCCGCAGTAACCAACATCAAGTACCAGGAGAACTCCCCAATGAAGGCGTCCGCCAGCAACGGGAGTGTGCGTCCGTTAGTAGTGTTCGATGTGAAGCGCTCCCCGTGATAAAAACCATCCTCGGAACTTCAAGGGCCGTCCGAAAACATCACTGGACGTGTCTCGCGAGAAGAGCAGAAGAAGGCACCACCTCGGGTCCTGCTGCGTAGTGTAGTCGTCCGTGTCCTGGAGTGAAGTGACTGTCAGTTCTGAGCGATGTGACTAACACGCAAGATTCCATAAAACTAAACAGACCTATTCTCCCCCCTTTTTCATTTCCACAGGTAGATCAACCAATCATAAGACCACGCCAAAGAAATGTAGAAGCGGCTAACGGTACGTTTCCCTGTCCTTGGGAATGGCCCGAGGTTGCGAAAAGAAACATCTTACACAGACTGCATAAAACTTCTTAAACTACCTGAAAACAGTGTACAATATTGTATTTATATATTTTTACTAGGGGCTCTGCCCCTGGACGCTTCGCGTCCCAACCCCGCCTCGGCCTTCAGCCTCAGATGGCTGCTTCGCTTCGCTCGCAGTTGGAAAATTCGCTAAAGAATCTCGTTAATCTTTGGCTCATTTGTACATAGGTGACCGAGCACAAATCAGCTGTTTTATTTGGCAGCTGACTCAAACTCATTAAACATTATCTCCATAAGATTAACATGGGAAATTTGAAGGATTGTTTGGCGGAGCTCCTTCTCGGGTTAATAGCGGCTAAAGAGATGATTGGATATTGAATCTGACGGAAAATCTCTCTTTAAAATTTATTTTTCTACAACTTTTGTATTTAACATTTTTTGCTACCTCTTTTCGTTTTCTTACTAAATGCGCTCAAAGTGGAAAAATGAAGAAATTGAAAAAATCGAAAAAATCTTTCCCGCCCAAAGGGTGCTTCCAAAATTAAAAAATGTTAAATTCTGGCAATTTTCCCAAAAGTTTCTCGTCGAGAGCTTTAATTCAAGTATGAGGTCGAGGAGGTACGATTACGGGAAGTGCCTAGTAATTAATGTCAGTGAATCGGTGAAATCGTCTAGCTTTAAGGACTTTGGGTGGAGCCTCCCTTCTCGGATGAATAGTGGCTAAATGGATGATTGGATCTTAAATCTGACGGAAAACCACTTCTTTGAAATTTAATTTTCTACAACTTTTGTATTTAACATTTTTTGCTACCTCTTTTCGTTTTCTTACTAAATGCACTCAAAGTGGAAAAATGAAGAAATTGAAAAAATCGAAAACAAATTTCTGCCCAAAAGGTGCTTCCCAAATTTAAAAATGTTAAATTCTGGCAATTTTCCCAAAAGTTTCTCGTCGAGAGCTTTAATTCAAGTATGAGGTCAAGGGGGGTCCGATTACGGGAAGTGCCTAATAATTAATGTCAATGAATCAGTGTTACCGTCTAGCTTTATATAAGTAAGATGTTAATCTTATTGCTAATTTATTGATTAGTTTATTTTATATAATTTTCAAATTTTATCCGTGGAAGGTGTGTATTATTTGTTATTTTAATAAGTTGTAAGATGTATTGTATGTAACTATATTAATAAATGTTTTTTAGTTTATTTGTGTAGTTTTATTCAAGAAAATTGTGGTTGGGGCTTCAGTGTTTCTAATTATGCGATAGCAAAAGGTGATGGACTGTGCTGGTTCGAATCTCGCAAGACAAAAACTTTTTTTAAACAGATGGAATAGAGCGTTTCAAGTTAGGAGCGTTTCACAAAATGCATGGTGAAACGCGTGACGGTAAAATCCGATTCACCCCCAGCAACAAGAAAACTATATACCCTGCTATACAAACATGTATAAAATTTTTTTAGACGTGGTGCGCCAATAGAAATTTACACTTCAAAAGTACACGGACCAGCAGATTGAAGATTTTGAGTTTTGGTGCAATAACATGTTTATATCGTAATGGAATCCATACTAACAGCTGATTTCATAGTGTGAAATAGTTTTAATGTCTAATCTGTAGGTTAGGTTTTCGTTGGGAATCAAGCCTGTCGAAATAAATCAGCGAGCACTTAAAACTACACATGCTACCAAGACGTCTCCGTCTGGATACACGGCTTGGCAGAGATTCACAGGATCTTCCTGCTTGTTCTTCTTAATAAACAACGCAGAGCACTTAGTCTGGCTGGACTAAGATACTATAGTCACAGATCCGTTTTATCAATCGCTTTTTAATCTCTCAAAGACTATGGGAAAACCCTGCGTGCTCCGCACGCCAACCCTGTTCGAACATTCTATACACATAATCATGTTAGGGTTTCTTTATAATAAAGGCGTATGATTAATAACAACCCCAAAGCTAATACGGTAAATAACGTTAAATGTTCAAATCAAATTATTTCGTTTATTTTGTAACAGCAGTTATAATAAAGGTTAAAAGAACCAGCAAGGCTCACGCTACACTTTAATAACAACCTAACCTAAAAGTTAGAAATACAAATAATTGCTTCAAAGTTTGAACTCAGTAGTTAATGGAAATATTAGAGCAAACAGATGTTTTATCTGTTATTTTAGTCAATTGGTTGCTATGGTAATGAATGTAAATACATTCAGGAAATATGCGTTGCTTCATCAGTCTAGGCCTAACCTAAGAATTTTTTTCGTTAAATTTACAAATATTGAAATAAAAAATGTGTTTATCGAAATAAATTATAGCCTATGTTACTCAGGGATAGTGTTAGTACAGGGATTAGTAAAACTATTTTTTCAATCGGTTGAGCAGTTCCAGAGATTAACCCCTACATGCAAACAAACAAATTTTACCTCGTTATAAAGCCAGTATAGATTATCCTCAGTTTACAGGTTAAACAGAGTTTAAGTTAACCGGCTAAAATCAGTGGGTTTATCTTGGGTTAACGTGGAAAGTAAGCAAATAACCTCCGGTATATAAAATCTAATAAAAAATAAACAGTACTGAAATTAAAGCAGCTGTAGCTGGTTTTTTGATCAGCTGTTGCATTTTTTATTGTTGCCTCCATGTCACCAGAACTAAGGATAAGTATATAATATACGAGCTGACTCGTACGGCGTTGCCCGTGGTGGTTGGTATTTTCAATCTTTTTAACGAAATTGTATTCTTTTTAAGTGTTCAGTCAGTAAGTGGTATTTGGCTTTTATATATATATATAGATCTTAAATAATAAAAGCACTATTGTCATAATAATAAAAGATCTGAAATTATGATTTTAGTAACTTGGATCCCCGCAAACCCCTTCTAAAATTTCGAAATTTTTCATACCCTTTCTTAGTGAGCACCTATGGCCCTAGAGGAAGCTACATACCAAATTTCATTCCAATCTGTTCAGTTATTTTGGATAAATCGTGATTTCGTAATTTTTACCCCCCAAACCCCGCCTTAAAATTTCCAATTTTTTTCAAACCCTTTCTTAGTAAGCACCTATGGCCCTAGAGGAAGCTACATACCAAATTTCATTCCAATCCGTTCTTTAGTCTTGAAAAAATCGTTTTTTAATAACTTTGATAGCCCCAAACCCTCCCCCCCTAAAATTTCCAATTTTTTTAAATCCTTTCTTAGCGAGCGCCTATGGCCCTAGAGGAAGCTACATACTAAATTTCATTCCAATCCGTTCGGCAGTTGTGAAGAAATCGTAGTTTAATAACTTTGATCCCCCCAAACCCCCCATAAAATTTCCAATTTTTTGAAACCCTTTCTTAGTGAGCGCCTATGGCCTTAGAGGAAGCTACATACTAAATTTCATTCCAATCCGTTCGGTAGTTTTGAAGAAATCATTATGAGTGAGTGGTACTTAGCTTTTATATATATAGATATGCATCCAAACAATTAAAATTAAATGTATAAATATTAATGAAACAATCCTTTACAAAACAGTCAAACAACTTTGTGCAAAGTTTGAGCAAATATTGTGCAATGTTTACGTAAAGATTGTACAACGTTTGCGCTAAGATTGTGCAACGTTTGAGAAAAGATTGCTCAAACAGTCCGCAATTTGGCATTTAATGACTACTAACAGAAAGCCTTATTATTAAATTTCCAGCTAAAACTTGTTTCTATAAATATTTCCGACCACACGGGAAAAACTTCTTAAAACTTCACAAAGCGTTGGAATCATCATCAATAGTCAAAGTTCTGTAATTTGAAACTTCTAGACTGTTTAGACTGAGCCGACTTAATTAAGCTTCAACTAAGAGAAAGGTTTAGCATTTATACGTTTTTAATTTCCTGGAAACTTTAACTATTATTAAAATGCTGATGATAACCCACATAGGAAAAAGTATTACGGGGAAAACTTTCTTCTGTTTGAGTTAATTCTTTGTTAAAACGAACGAAGTTTATTATATAACTTTCGCAGTGGTAAATAGATAAATCGAAATATAAAATCTGTTTACTAAAAACTATTTTATGTATGTGTATTTCATGAAAAGTATGTATTTATATACATTGTGCATTGCATTTAAAAGTTCGTTCATGCCAAACAATTCTTCAAAACATAATGGCATGAAAATGTAATCCGCAGCATCGTGTTGTGACATTTATTATGTTGGCAGTGTAACATGTTCATACTTCTATACTAATATTATAAAGAGGTAAAATATGCCGGTATTGTTTGTTTGTATGTAGGAGGTAATTTCTGGAACAATTGAACCGATTGAAAAATTTGTTTTACTAATAAAAAGCTACACTATCCCTGAGTAACAGGCTATAGTTTATTTTGATAAAAACATTTTGTTATTTCAATATTTGTAAATTAAGTTGGAAAAATTTTTAGGTTATTCCTAGACTGATGAGCCAACACATGTATTTACATGTATTACCATAGCAACCAATTGAATAAAATAACAGATAAAACAGCTGTTTGCTACAATATTTCCATTAACAGCTGATTTCAAACTTTGAACAATTATTTGTATTTCTAACGTTTAGGTTAGGTTTTTATTAAAGTGTATACCTGAGCCTTGCTGGTTCTTTTAACCTTTATTATAACTACTGTTATAAAATAAACGAAACAATTTGATTTGAACATTTAGCATTATTTACCACCTTAGCTTTGGGATAATCCTACTCCTTTATTATAAACAAAACAAAACATATGATTATGTGTATAGAAGGTTTCAACGGGGTTGGCGTGCAGAGCACGCAGGAGTTTCCTCTAGTGTATATATAAAGAAGAAACTTTGTGGTTGTGTTGATCCAATTTGTAAGTGTATTCGCTACAAACACCCAAACCATTTGACGTAATATCGGTTCCAAATTTGGCATGGTGTTCAATTAGCACAAGAGGTAGCAAGCACCGGTTGTATCCATTAAACTACCCTAAACCAATAATACACCTTTAATTTCCAAGAACATAGACAACTGACATTTTTAACAATTCTTTCTTATGCGATACGTAATTATATTAAAGTCCTTGTATTTTGATTATTTGCGTTTAAGGGATGAAAACGGGGATACCAACCCATAAAATAATAAATTCCCTATCTTACATTAATTTTACTTATAAAAGTAAATCGAATTTCAGCCACCACCGCCTAAGTAGTGAACTACCCATAAACGATAAATCTAGCTGCCTACGGCCGCCATTTTGTGTAGGGTGTATCTTTTGATGTTGGATTTGGGCTTATATCTATATTAATTTGAAAAGATTTTTTTGTAATCCGAGTGAGATCTTGAGTTTTACTGGACCGATATACACGCAGTTGGTACCAAATTAAAGGTAATCCTATTTAAGGTTTTTCTTCCGACTCCCTGCGGGCCATCCTCCTAAGGTGATACAAAATTTATAATTTCTTCAAAAATGAGTTTTTTCGGTAGAGAAAAAAAGTACAAAATTTTGTTGCGTTATCTGCAATGGTTAGAAACATGTAACACCATTCCCTCACTTTCGAGACACCCTCTATACGTTCTTATTTCATCATTATTGGTAAAAACGTTATTATTTACGCACCATCCTTTTCCAATTTACGCACCCACTATCACAACACCATTACCAATATTAATTTGTGACTACCTTTAGTGACTATTAAATCATATTTACTCTACAAATCACCATCAACTCCTACAAAAGCCAGTGTACGTCCGTACGTACATACATACAAACTTACGTGAGTAACATAAAATATAACAGCTGATTTCACCCATCCTGTATCACTTAAATAAAACCCAGCGTAGATTATACTTTGGGGTTATGTTTACAACTTCAATCATTACAATTTCTTATAAAGTTTATTTTTTTAAATATGAGTTATAGAACTAATATCCTATTACTTTAAATGAGCAATTCTTGTATCTATCTTGTATCTGTCGCGGATCTCGAAAACGGTTCTAACGAATTCAAAGAAATGTTTTATTTATGTGTAGTTTTGATTTTTAAGTACACCCATATAGTTGTATTTCGTGTAAAAACGCAATTTTTGAGAAAATCTAATTTAAAAGTTGAAAAATTTTAACATAGGGTCTTATGGGTTGCCATGTTGGTTACAAAATAACAACGAAATAGTAAATAAAGCGATCAAAACAGCTGTTTATAAACAAGCCAATTTATACTGTTTTAGCACGTTGGAAATAGAGTGGAATAGAACTGAGATTGAGTATTATCAAAAATCAGCTGTTCATTGGATAGTTTTTAATTACTGTTAAAAAAAACAAGCTAATTTATACTGTTTTAACACGTTGGAATTAGAATAAATTAGGCATGATTTAACAATTTATTTTGTCAAACAAATGGTAAACTTGGCAACTATTAATAAATTCTAATAGTCAATTTTGTAATTGACTATGCCTGGCTCATATCTGAAACATAGTATTGAGGTTATGTTAATCCTGCAATAATTTTTACTATATTTAGGCCTGGTTTCGAAACATTAGTTGACAGAAGATAGTAGAATTAGGACTAAAATCGTAATGAAAGCCTCACGTTTCTAAAGCATGTATTTGAGGTTATAATTAATCTTGCAATTACTGTTAATATATTTAAGCCTGGTTTCATAGTTTTAGTTGACAGAAGATTAACGAGATTCGCTAGTGAATTTTCCAACTGCGAGCGAAGCGAAGCAGCCATCTGAGACCCCTAGTATGCTATAATACGTTATAAGATTTGCTTTGAGGTTATAAACTGTATGTAAATACAACCTTTTATGATCAATATATTATTCGTTTATACAAATTTAAAGAAGAGATACCTATTTGTTTAACTTCGGAAACATTCGTACATCTTCGTGTAACATATAAACATATCCGTTATTAATTTCTTCACTATAATAATAATAATTTCTAACTCATTTTATCTATCAATGTTAAGTAAAAAGCTATTAAAAGATAATATTTGTATCATTCTTTAAATATTTTTATAACGTTTAAATACAAAATTTTAACAAACAGGCCTACAAATTTATAATCCTTATAATTGTACACATTTACAGCGTTAAAAATCCCTGTTAGCATTTGTAGGAATAGTGTTGTTTTTAAATATTTTAAACAAATAAATAAAATTTTAAATAAATAAATACATTTTTAAAATAAATATTGATGTGTATCTAATTAATCTGCCTGGATTTTTCGCGAGGCTTACTAGAATAACTAAAATTAGCCTAGATTATGGTGTATTAGACCAACACTAAAAGTTAAATTTCAATCTTTACCGAGTACAATAGTTTTGTAAAACGTACAATAGTACTGTAGTTACCGCATATACGATGGTTTAAATTTCGACTTATGGCAACACTGGTTTAAATACATTTTAAGCTCCAACTTTACAATCAAATGAAAATTTCAATGTTACAAACGTAAAAGTTTAAATTTAAAAGCAGCACGTATTGATACATCTCCGTATTATTAAATATCACATATATTGTTTCCGTACAGTTGGCAATACTTCTTGTATTTATTACTTTTATAATACGCCCTCGCAATGACTTATGCCTTTACGAGCTGTCAATATGTCATCGTGTACAATAAATATTAACTCCGTCGTGATTTAAATTGCATACTTTGATCGTTTGTTGCAAAACCCCAGGAGTCGCCCCCCTTCCCTTCAAAGCTTTGAGCTGTCTGCATGTTTGCCTTCTATCCGCAGCCGCATTAGAGACAGAATCGCGCCCAACAATCCCTCAGTGTATCTTTATTGTGCAAATAGACCTACTGAATCAAAGGAGTGCGTGGAACTTGAACCATAGAAGTGCGTGGTTGAAAGCGCGCTTTCATTAACGTTATATAGGCGAAACTATATTAATGTGCATTTAAAAAAAATTCACACATGTTTTCATAGTCGATCATTAGAAGATCAAACTTTTGTCATTCTACTAAAATATCAACAATTCAGACCAAAAGCCCAAGTCCCAGGACGTCGCCTTGCTCCCCATTAATCTTAAAATCCAAAAGGTTGAAACATTTGAAATTTAAAAAAGTTGTAATTTATATTTTTTGATTAAATTGAACGTAAAAAACCTCAAAAACTCCAACTTTTGGTTTGAGTTTTGAAAATGTTTTTTGTTAATTACCAACATTCACAAATAACAAGCAAGTTATACTTCCCAATCGAAAAATGTTTTACAAATTCAAATATTTCTGTACCAAATAAACACATTGTCTTCTTTTAAATGATGTTCTGGGAAATTTAGTCCCAACCCTTGTTATTGTGGCAACACTGACTTGCCGTGGACTGTTCCAGGCCGCCAGAACAGTCTGGCCAGATTAAGTTTTTGCCCAAAATGGGGAAATTTTAAAATTCGCGGCAAATATTTGGGAAAAGAAAAGGGAGGGAGAGGGAATGTTTTTCAATAGTGTGATGAACAAGGTAAAATTCTTGTACAATATTAAAAAGTACCGGCAGTGTTAAAACCCCTACTTAGAGAAGTCCATTTTTCAAAAAAAAATCCAGGGATGAGCCTTCAGGGCCCATCTTTACTGATATTTATTCCACACAAAATAACCCAGAGCCCCCTTCTGCGCGTTTGGAACCCCCACAAAAAAGTTGGGAAATTTTAGACTTTGTCCACCCCCCCCCCCCCCCCCATTATTGTTTGCAGTAACGTCCCTACCCAAGTCATACGCATGTGATTTCTATACATGTCAGGTGAAAGATGTATACGACACAAATTTTAACCTTAAAAATTGTCAACATAACCTTAAATAGTTCACATGGTTGAAGTAGTCAGCTGATGGACGAAATCAGCTGTTATATGTTAACGAATTAATAAAACAATACATTGCTCATGCGCTATAGGCTATTCTTTTGTTACTCACATATGGTCTTGCATAAATTTGTTCAATGAATCTTCGAATTATTTAAGTAGTGAACAAAACAAATTATCAATAATCACTTTTTCAATAATCTTTCTTTTTTGTGAACTCAGTTTGACAATCAGGTAAGCCTATACTAACTAAGGGAGCGCCTGCGTGCTTCACACGCCGACCATCTTGTTTGCTCATCTCGTAATATTGTGAGCAGAATATTTTTAAAAACTATATTTTATGACATAAATGTTTATTACAGATAAAATGTTGTTAGAGAATTTCAATAGGAAAAATAAATGTAACTTACTAATGCACTGTCTCTTATGGTGAGACCTAAGATGGGGGTCGGCAATGAAAACGTTTTAGGGTGTCATTAAAAATTGCATATTTATATGTGCATATGTGTTCACACTCTTAACGGCCGCATTGTAAGTCCGATTTGGTCCAAATTTTGTACACACGTTGGTTGTCTAAGTCGCTCGGACGAGTTCGTTAGCAAAAAAAAAAAAACTGGAATCACGTTATTTAATCGGAACTAGAATGAAACATTTTAGAGGTTTATCTAAAAAGTATAAATGTAAGCTACCATTATGCATATTCTGTTTTTTACACGATCTTAAAGATCGGTTTGTTCCCCAAAAATCGATTAAAACGTAAAATACCGTAAAATTACCAGGTACACGCGGGGAATTTTACCGTGTGGGTCATCGTCTGATCCGAGAACAATAACGCTTCAACAACTAGTTGTGTCCATGTTAGCGAAATAAATGAGGTAAAATAGATTAGGTGAAATAATATTTTTAATGTCAAACAAAAAAATAGTGATTAGTTTGAAAGATACTGATGAGGAAGTACTAGTGGGCTTCGCTAACCAACCCCTTAGTTAATCTTCTAGAAGCAAATTCATACAGATTATTGTATACTCTTATATTTGCACGGATATGACGATTTATTAGAACAGAGGCACTTGGTTCTGTGTTGGTGATGCTGACCTTGATCCTAACGCCGTAACACCAGAGATTTTGCGAGAGTGACAGGGTTCATTATGCAGGGTGATTAAGAACTAAAGTTGAAGATATTTGTTAAAATGAACGGTTTTTGAGTAATTTAGATTTGAATTTTTCAGCCGCCATTTTGAAACGCATCATTGGATTCGATCGCTTATTTTTCTTGAGATATATCATTGTTGGGTTAAACTTCATGCCAAGTTTGAACTCAGTCAAACATTTCTCTAGATATGAATTATTTGTACAAAAAACAAAATGGCGGATATCTGGAAACAAAGTTTTTTCGAGCCTTTTTTTACATTAACTTTTTTCTTATTTTTACTTTCTCCCACCCTATACGGTAGTATATGGAGAAAGTATTGTTTTCGTCCAAATTTTCGAATTTGAATTTTTAGTGGAATTATCTGTTTTGGTACTCCCTGAACCCCAAAAAATTGTTTAGTGGAATTATCTGTGTTGGTGCTATCTGAACACAAAAATATTTTTAGTGGAATTATTTGTTTTGGTGCTCCCTGAACCCAAAAAAGTGTTTTTTTTTTTTTTGTAACGTCTGTCCTTGTGTCTGTTAGGATATGTACAGAGCTGGAGACCATACCAACGGTCCGATTTTGATGAAATTTGGTGTGTAGGTGTAGTTCTGGAATATCTCCAGGCATTTTTTCTTTGTTTCAATTTTTTTATTTTTAAGGAGTTATACCCCAAAAAATGGCAAAAAAACGGGAAAAATCTAAATTTCTCAAAAACGGCTCTAACGATTTTGATAAAATTTGGCTTGTTTGTAGCCCTTAATATACCCTACTATATGCAAAAAACTGCATCTTTCTAAAAATTCTCGTTTAGGTAATAATAATAACAATAACTGATTTTTGGGGGTGTTTGGCCAAAAAGGGTGTTGTTTTTCAAAATTTATCAAAACCTTTTTTCGTGCATCTATAAAGGTCTAATTGACATGTTTGGCGAAAATTTGTTCGAAATTGATTGAATAGTTTTAACAATAATAATAATAATAACTCATATTTTCAATGGTATGTCCTACTTTTGCAATTCTAAATAACCACCTCCTATGCTACTCTTGGGAAGGCATAAAGTTTCAACTGGGAGAAGGTATGTGGCAGTTATCTGGTACCGTTTATTAGCTAAGGAATGAGCTTTCGAAAGATTGCCTTTTAGTTATGAATCATCATGTATAATCAAGAGTTATTAACCTAATCTAAAAAAAAAAACTGTTGGCTGTTACAAAAAATAACAAATTCAAAATTGCTATTTTGGTTGTTATAGTGATAAATACTTTCGAGAAACGTGCGTGGTTCAGGAGGCTATCTGCCTAACCTAAAATTGAATTTAGCTTTTGATTCAAATCAGATATTTTATCTAAAATATGTAACAACTAATGTTTCATTTTACTAACCTAACCTAAAACATTTTTGTTAATTAAGAATAACACTAATTCTAAATCTGCTAAGTGGAATGCTATGGCAATTAACATGTGTTGCTAAGCTTTTCTTCTGAATCAGCTGTTTTATCTCTAGGAGTGAAACGCCGAATTTTCACTATTTTTACGCTTTTGAATCAAAACTTTGCAAAATCCTTTCTTAGTATTCGTCTACGTATATACTATGAAATAAAGGGTTTTCTAATTTGTATCTTAAGCAGATTTTGCTCTACTGATTGATTCCATGTTAGTTAAACAGAACAAAGGCGCTTATACATCTATATCTATATATAATCCAAATTCCGCTCACTCACTGATTCATCACGAAATCTCAAAAACCACCGAATGGATTGTAGTGCAATTTGGTATGTAGCTTCCCTAGGTACTCGCTAAGACAGTTTTGCAAAAAATTCGAAATTTTATGTTGGATTTGGAGGGTCAAAGTTACTAAAAAAATTTGGAAAACGGTTGACCCTAAAGGCCATCCATGTAACTTCCCGCTAAGTTTAATTACAACAAACACTATTTTTGGAAATTTTGAACTGCCATAACTTTTGAATGAATCAACCGATTTTTATGCGATTTGCGGCAATCGATGCAGTTTTTTAAGTCCATTGAAAGAACCAACAACAAAAATTTTTCAGATGAAAAGTTTCTGAGAAATTGAGGAAAAACACTTTTTTTATTTTATTTCGTTCACGATATCACGCGAATGAATCAACCGATTTTTATGCGATTTGCGGCAATCGATGCAGTTTTTTGAGTCCATTGAAAGAATCGACAACAAAAAATTTTCTGATGAAAAATTTCTGAGAAATTGAGAAAACACTTTTTTATTTTCTTTCGTTGACGATATCTCACGAACGAATTAACCGATTTTGACCGGACTGGTAGCGATCGACGTCGCTTTTCAAGGTTAAAAGCTGATTAGATTTTGGAATTGATCGGTAAAACCGTTTAAAAGTTATTCCAAAAAAACCTGATTTGAAAAAATTGTATTTCTTAGTTTTTTCGAAATTTCTCAGAACCTACCGGTCCGAATTAGTTGTAATTTTTAGGAAATCTAAGTTTGATGGAACTCTTTAGATCGCCGTTTGGTAGGATCCAATCGGTTAAGCCGTTCAAAAGTTAAAGCGGGTCACATACTTGCATACACATGCACACACTCACACACACACACACACACACCCACACACACACACACACACACGCATACACACATACAGACAGGGTGACACCCTCTCGGGAGTGGTCAGGGAAGATTCCTAGGACCTCAAACCGTCGAGATCGATGAATACTCGATTTTTGAAAAAAGGGGTGAAACCAATAACTTCCCGATTTTAGAAAATTTTCAATTTTCTTAGCGGGAAGTTAAAAAACCACCGAACGGATTGGAATTAAATTTGGTATGTAGCTTTCACTAGGGCCCTAGGTGCTCGCTAAGAAAGGTTTTCAAAAAATTCGAAATTTTATGTTGAATTTGGGGGGTCAATGTTACAAAAAAAAACCACCGAACGGATTGTAATGCAATTTGGAATGTAGCTTCCACTAGGGTCCTAGGTGTTCGCTAAGAAAGGTTTT
>JAGFPH010006042.1:37166-51999 GCA_018207615.1 Philaenus spumarius | reverse complement strand
TTTTTTTTTGCTGAAATGAATTAAAGATTTTATTTCTATCTATGGATTACAAGACCATTATTTTTATTAAACTATTAAAACTAATGAATTTTTTTATCATTTATATATATATATATATTATTGGTTTATGAACTTTATGTTCAATTCGGAAACATATCTTATTATGTCTATTAAGATTAGAATTTATTGTTTTATCTTTATTTTTGATATTATATTTTTATTTAGTTAATTTTAATTATGAATTATATTTTAGAATAATTTATTTATCTTTTAGAGTTTGTGAAGGTGTGTTGGGGTTATCTGTTTTAGTTGCTATAGTTCGTAGTCATGGTAATGATTACTTAAATTCTTTTAATTCCTTATTATGTTAAAATTTATTGTTTTTATTATTTTTTTGATGCCTCTATATTTTAATTTTTGATTAATTCAATCAATAATATTTTTATTATGTATCTTGTTAATATTCTCTAACTATGGATTTAATTATACTATAATAAGTTATTTTTTTAGTATTGATTTGATTTCTTTAGGTTTTATTATCTTAAGAATTTGGATTAGATGCTTAATGGTTATAGCAAGATTTATGATTAAAAAAAATAATAATTATCCAGGGAGTTTTATTTTACTAGTAAATATACTTATATTTTTCTTGATTATTTCTTTTAGTACAAATAATTATTTGTTATTTTACTTTTTTTTTGAATCAAGATTAGTACCAACATTAATTCTAATTTTTGGGTGAGGGTACCAACCAGAACGATTAAGTTCTGGTTATTATTTATTATTTTATACTTTATTAGCTTCTTTACCTTTATTACTATCTATTATTTATTTATATAATTTTAATGGCAGATTCATATTTATAATTAATTCTTATAATTCTGATTGTTTATATATTTATATTGGTTTAATTATAGCTTTTTTGGTTAAATTACCTATATTTATATTTCATTTTTGACTTCCTAAAGCTCATGTGGAAGCTCCTATCTCTGGATCAATAGTTTTAGCTGGAATTTTGCTTAAATTAGGAGGTTACGGTTTAATACGTTTTATATATTTTGTACCTAATTATTTTATTACATATAATTATATTTGGATTGTAGTCAGATTATATGGGGGAGTATTAATTAGATTAGTATGCTTAGTCCAAAGAGATGTAAAATCTTTGATTGCCTATTCTTCAGTTTGTCATATAAGATTAGTTTTAATGGGTATTATAACTTTATTTTGTTGAGGGGAGTCAGGATCTTTTATATTAATATTAGGTCATGGTTTATGTTCTTCTGGTCTTTTTTGTCTTTCTAACATTATATATGAACGTTTAAATAGCCGTAGTTTTTTTATTTCTAAGGGAATAATAAGTTTTATACCTTCAATATCCTTATTTTGATTTATATTTTGTTCTTCAAATATAGCTAGACCCCCAAGAATAAATTTATTGGGTGAAATTATAATTATTAATAGATTAATTTCTTGATCTTCATTTAGTGTTTTATTTTTAGGTTTAATGTCTTTTTTAAGAGCTTGTTATAGATTATATTTATTTTCTTATAGTCAACATGGTAATTTTTATTCTGGTTATTATAGATTTTCTTGTGGGTATGTTCGAGAGTATTTATTATTAATTCTTCATTGACTACCTTTAAATTTTTTTGTATTAAAGTTGAATATACTTTTATTATTTTACTTAAATAGTTTAACAAAAATTATGATTTGTGGATTCATAGATATCTACTATTGATTTTAAGTTATTAATTATAAAATTAATTTGGGCTTTATTACTTCGTTAATGTTAATTTTATTTTCATTGATTTTTTTTTTTAATATTTTTGTATTTTGTTATTCATGAAAAACTTATTTTATTAGAATGGTCTATTATTTTCTTAAATTCTAGTTCTGTATATATATCAATTATTTTAGATTGAATGTCTTTAATTTTTATATCATTTGTATTAGGTATTTCCTCTTTTGTAATCTTTTATAGTAATGAATATATAATTGTTGATAAAAATATTAATCGGTTTATTTATTTAATTATTCTATTTGTTGTCTCTATAATATTTTTAATTATTAGCCCTAACTTAATTAGAATTCTATTGGGATGGGATGGTTTAGGCTTAATTTCTTATTGTTTAGTGGTTTATTATCAAAATAATAAATCTTATAATGCTGGGATATTAACAGCTTTAATAAACCGAATTGGAGATGTAGCCTTATTAATATCTATTGGTTGAATAATAAATTTTGGAGGTTGAAACTATATTTTTTATCTTGATAAAATATTTAATTTTGAATTTATTTCTTTTATAATTATTTTAGCAGCTTTTACTAAGAGAGCTCAATTACCCTTTTCTTCTTGACTACCAGCAGCTATGGCTGCTCCAACTCCAGTCTCAGCTTTAGTTCATTCTTCAACTTTAGTTACTGCTGGAGTCTATTTATTAATTCGATTTAATTTATTAATTATAAATTTTTTCATAATTGATTTTTTCTTAATTTTGTCTTTATTAACTATAATTATATCAAGATTTGGAGCCAATTTTGAATTTGATTTAAAGAGGATTATTGCTTTATCTACTTTAAGACAATTAGGATTTATAATATCTGTTTTGATAATAGGATTTCCTTCTATGGCTTTTTTTCATTTATTAACACATGCTTTATTTAAAGCTTTATTATTTTTATGTGCAGGTGTTGTTATTCATTCAATATGAGGAAATCAGGATATTCGTTTTATGGGGAGTTTAATTAATCAACTACCTATTATTACCTCTTGTATAAACATTTCAAATTTGGCATTATGTGGATTTCCCTTTTTAACTGGATTTTACTCAAAGGATTTAATTATGGAATCTATTATAATAAGTAACTTAAATTTTTTATCTTATATATTATTTTTATTAAGAATTGGTTTAACTGTAAGTTATTCCTTTCGTCTGAGATATTATACTTTATCTGGTAATTTAAACTCGTTTTCTTTTTTATGTGTCTATGATTGTTCAAGGAATATAGCTTGATCAATTTTTATTATAGTGTTTTTTTCTATTATTGGAGGTTCAATATTAAATTGATTAATATTTAATAGTCCTGTAGTTATTATATTACCTTTAGATTTAAAATTAACTACTCTAACAATAATTATTATAGGTTCTTTAATTGGTTATGAATTAAGAATGTATAAGAATAATTTTTATTATTTTCCTTTATTAAATTATTTTTCTGGAATAATATGGTTTACCCCCATATTCTCAACTTTTTTTTTTACTAATTATTCATTTAAGTTTTCATTAATTTTTTCTTTAGTAATTAATCAAGGGTGAGGTGAATATTGAGGACCAAAAGGTTTATCTAATTTAGTTGTTAATTTTTCAAAATTTAATCAAATTATTCAAATAAATAGATTTAAATTTTATTTAATAAGATTAATTATTTGAATTTTATTTATGTTTATAATTTAATTTTAGTAGCTTAAAATTAAAAGCATAATATTGAAGATATTAATATAGTTGTTACTCTAAAATATTTAAGGAAGTAAGTATTACTTCTTTTTTTCCTTGAAAAAGAAACGTTTATAAACTTCTTAAATTAAGAAAAAAACGGAATTAAACCGCTTATAAATATAGTTAGCAGCTACTTTATTATCTTATTTTCTTTTAACTAGAAATTAATTCAATTTTTTTTATTAACAATAAATTGCCTCTGTTTTGGCTTTAGTTAAATAGGAGGAATAGATTTCCTTATCATTAGGTCGAAACTAATTGTATAATTACTTCTCTATTTAAGATTAATCTTTAAAAGATACCTATTGAATGCAAATCAATTATTATAATTAACTATAATCCTTAATTTGCCCACTCAATTATTCCATTATATCATTCATGATATAATCCTAAAATTAAAATCATAATAAATATAATTCTAGATAATATTCATTCTCAAATAACAGAATATTTAAAAATAATTGTAATTGGTAAAATTAAGACAATTTCTACATCAAAAATTAAAAAAATCACTGCTATTAAAAAAAAATGCAATGAAAATGGGGATCCGTGAGGAGTTAATTGGGTCAAATCCACATTCAAATGGAGAAGATTTTTCTCGATCTATAAATCTTTTTTTAGAAATTAATGTTAATAAAATAATTAATAAAGTTAAAATAATAATAATTATGAATCTTGATATAATCAAATTTATCAATACTTTTTCTTAAATTTAAGTCCTTTTGATTGGAAGTCAAATATACAAGTTAATACTAAAAAAGTATCTACCTCATCAATAAATAGAAATGTATAAGAATAATCAAACAACATCAACAAAATGTCAGTATCAGGCAGCTGCTTCAAATCCAAAGTGATGCTTACTTGAAAAATGAAAATTTATTTGCCGTGCCATTGTTACAATAATAAATGTAGTTCCAATCAATACATGAAGTCCATGAAATCCGGTTGATATAAAAAATGTTGAACCATAAATTGAATCTGAAATTGTAAATGGGGACTCATAATATTCATATCCTTGTAATATGGAAAAATAAATACCTAAAATAATAGTTAAAAAAAGTCCTTGAACTGACTGACTATGATTATTATTTATTATTCTATGATGGGATCATGTAATTGTAATTCCTGAAGATAACAAGATTATTGTATTTAAAAGTGGAATTTGTATAGGATTAAAAGTTACAATTCCTTTTGGAGGTCATATTATACCAATTTCTATAGAAGGGGATAATCTTCTGTGAAAAAATCCCCAAAAAAAAGATAAGAAAAAAAATACTTCTGATACAATGAATAATAATATTCCTCATTTTATTCCCTTAGTCACAATAATAGTATGATTCCCTTGAAAAGTTGATTCTCGTGTTACATCACGTCATCATTGAAATATGGTTAAAATAATAATAAATAATCCTAATATAAATAAGAATAAATTTAGTTGGTGGAATCATATTACTATACCTGAGGTAATTGTTATTGCTCCAATAGAGCCAGTGATTGGTCAAGGGCTTGCATCTACTAAATGAAAAGGGTGATTTTTTATCATATTTAAATTTCTCTCGAGTAAAGAGTTCTAAGAATTGTAAACACATATGCTTGAATAATTGAGACTGCTGTCTCAAAAATCATTAATATTAATTGAATAATAATGATTAATATAATAAATGATCTATTAATTGATATATTTCCTAGTAATGTTATTAGTAAATGACCAGCAATTATATTTGCTGTTAATCGAACAGCTAAAGATCCTGGACGAATTATGTTTCTAATTGTTTCAATACATACTATAAATGGTATTAAAATTGAAGGAGTTCCCACAGGAATAAGATGGTAAAACATTTTGTTTGTATTTATTAATCATCCAAAAATTATTAGTATTAATCATATAGGTAAAGCTAATCTTAAGGTGAATACTAAATGTCTTGAACTTGTAAAGATATATGGTAATAAGCCTATAATGTTATTATATAAAATAAAAAAAAATATTGATACAAAAATTAAAGAATTTCCTTTTGAATTTATTGTTATTAAGATTTTTAATTCATTATTAATCTTTTGAAAAATAATTAAATTTATAATAAATAACCGTGAAGGTAAAATTCATAAAGGCATAGGAATAATAATTAATCCAATTAATGTTCTTACTCAATTTAATGATAAAATTCCTGTTGAAGGATCAAATACTGAAAATAAATTTGTTATCATTTTCAAATTATTTGATTAATAATAAATTTATTGAATATATTAATTTTATTTGATTTAAAGAAAAAATAAATAATTGAATTAAATAAAAAGAAAGATAAAATAAATATTATAAATAAAGATAATCATCATATTGGAGCTATTTGAGGAATATAAAAATTTTGAATTATTTCAAATTCTCTAATTTGACAAATTAATATTTTAATTAAACTAATTTTTATTCATTAAGAGTAAATGCTAATTTACTATAATATGGTTTAAGAGACCATTACTTGCTTTCAGTCACTTAATGAGTAAGATTTTAATCATTTAACAAATTTTTCCATTCTAATACTTTCAATTACAATAGGTATAAATCTATGATTTGATCCACAAATTTCTGAACATTGACCAAATATTAAACCGGGACGAGATATTAAAAATCTCATTTGATTTAATCGTCCTGGTAAAGCATCAAGTTTTACTCCTAATCTTGGAATTGTTCATGAATGAATAACATCCATAGAACAAACTAATATTCGAATTTGAATTAAGAAAGGAAGAATAATACGATTATCAACATCTAATAACCGGAATTTTGTTTTTTCGTATAATGATATATATGATTCAAACTCTAAATTTTTAAAATCTGAGTATTCATATGACCAGTATCATTGATGGCCAATAGATTTAATTGTAATTGATGGATTACTTATTTCATCTAATAGATATAATAATTTTAATGATGGCAGGGCAATAAAAACTAATGTAATAGCTGGGATGATTGTTCATAGTAATTCAATTATTTGGCCTTCAAGAAGATAACGATTAATCAAATTATTATATGTCAATCTAACTATAGTATAGCCTACTATTATTGTAATTATAATTAGAATTATTAATGTGTGATCATGAAAAAAAATTATTTGTTCTATAAGAGGGGACATTCCATCTTGTAAACCAAAATTCGATCAAGTTGCCAATTCTAATAAAGATAATTTCTTATTTTTAAATCTTAAATTTAATGCACTATTTCTGCCATATCAGAAATTAGTTAATATTGGTAATTCGTTATAAGAATGCTCAGATGGAGGTATTATTTGAAGTCACTCAATTGAAGAAATTATATTTTTTGGAAAAATTCTTTTTCGTTTCGAAATTAATCTTTCTCAAACAATAAAAATTAATAATAAAATTCCAATAAATGAAATTATTCTTCCAATTGAAGATAAAATATTTCAAGATATATAAGCATCTGGGTAATCGGAGTATCGACGAGGTATTCCTCTTAAACCTAAAAAATGTTGGGGAAAAAATGTTAAGTTCACTCCAACAAACATAATTATAAATTGAATTTTTAACCATTTTGAATTCATTGTTAATCCAGTAAATAAAGGGTATCATTGAATGAATCTTCCTAAAATTGCAAATACTGCCCCTATAGATAATACATAATGAAAATGAGCTACTACATAGTAAGTGTCATGAAGAATAATATCAATAGAAGAGTTAGATAAAACAATTCCTGTTAAACCCCCAATTGTAAATAAAAATACAAATCCAATTGATCATAAAATAGGAGAAGACAATTTGAATGGTATTCCATGTATTGTAGCCAATCAACTAAAAATTTTGATACCCGTAGGTACAGCAATAATTATTGTGGCTGAAGTAAAATATGCACGTGTATCAACATCTATACCTACAGTAAATATATGATGAGCTCAAACCACAAAACCTAATAAACCAATTGCTATTATAGCATAAATTATACCCAAAGATCCAAAAGATTCATTTTTTACTCTTTCTTGTCTAATAATATGAGAAATTAAACCAAACCCTGGTAGAATTAAAATATAAACCTCTGGGTGTCCAAAAAATCAAAATAAATGTTGATATAAAATGGGGTCTCCACCCCCTGACGGATCAAAAAATGAAGTATTAATATTTCGATCTGTCAATAATATTGTGATAGCTCCAGCCAAGACTGGTAAAGAAAGTAAAAGTAAAATTGTAGTAATCAAAACTGCTCATACAAATAAAGGAGTTCGATCTATTTTTATACCTGAAGAACGTATATTAAAAATAGTAGTAATAAAATTTACAGCACCTAGAATAGAAGAAATTCCTGCTAGATGTAAAGAGAAAATAGCTAAATCAACACATGCACCAGCATGTGCTATACCTCTTGATAAAGGAGGGTAAACTGTTCATCCCGTTCCTACTCCATTATCAATTATTCTTCTTGAAAGAAGAAGAGTTAATGAAGGAGGAAGTATCCAAAATCTTATATTATTTATTCGTGGGAATGCTATGTCAGGAGCCCCAATTATTAATGGAACTAATCAATTTCCAAAACCACCAATTATAATTGGTATAACTATAAAAAAAATCATGATAAAAGCATGGGAAGTTACAATTACATTATAAATTTGATCATCCCCAATAAATGATCCAGGCTGACCCAATTCAACCCGAATTAATAATCTTAGAGTAGTCCCAATTATTCCAGATCAAATCCCAAATAGGAAATATAAAGTTCCAATATCTTTGTGATTAGTAGAAAATATTCATTTTTTCATACTAAAGTGGCTGAAAGAGTAATAAATTGTAAATTTATAAATGAAATAATAGATTTCCTTTAGTATAAGCCTTATAGTCAATAAAATGATTTTAGACTGCAATTCTAAAGGAGTAAAAATTAATACTAAGGCTTATAAAATATTATATATTTAACTTTGAAGGTTAATAGTTTAGTTTAACTTAAAACCTTTAATTAATCGTTTTAAAGATAAAGATTATACCAAATCCAAATAAATTTATAAAAGTTATTAAATAAAATAATTTTCTATTTAGTAATAAATAATTATTAAATTTGATTTTGGATGAATTAACTATCAGTATTATTGTTGTGACCCGAATATAATAAAATAAAGTAATCAACGAAGTTATAATCATAATTAACAAAATTAAAAAATTTGAATTTAATACTAATGATTGAATAATAATTAATTTGGGCAAAAATCCTAATAGAGGAGGTACTCCTCCAAAAGAAAATAGTAATAAAGATAAAATAATTTTAAAAGAAGAATTGTGCATATTAATTAAAAATTGATTTAAATAATTAATTTCTATAATTATAAACAAATAAATTAAATTATAAACTATAAATGTATAAATTAAAAAGTATCTTATTCATAATGAAAAACTAATAGTTATACCTATAATGATTCATCCCATATTATTAATAGAAGAATAAGCTATCAATTTTTTTATTGAACTTTGATTGATTCCCCCAAATGAACCAATAATTAAAGAAGCAATTACAGGAAAAACAACTATGGAATTAATAATAATATAACTTATTAATATTAAACCAGCTAATTTTTGCCATGTTAAAAAAATAAAACAATTAAATCATCTAATACCTTCCATTACTCTTGGAGCTCATATATGAAATGGTGCAACTCCCAATTTTGCAATAAGTGCACAAATTATAATTAAATATGAGTATCTTATTATTAATGATAAACTAATAATTCCTAGTAATAGAATCATTGATCTTATTCTCTGAATAATAAAATATTTTATTCTTGATTCAGAAGAATAATAATTATTTTTTGTGTGTATTAAAGGAATAAAAGAAATTAAATTAATTTCTAATCCTATTCAAGAACCAAATCAATTGTTAGAAGACAAAGAAATCAAAGTTCTAATAAATATAAATAATAAGAAAATCATTTTAGTTGAATTTATTATAGTCAATAAAAAGAAGAAAATTAATTATTTCTATAAATAGGGTATGATGGAGCCTTTGGGGGCCTTCATCTCGTATGTAGCCGGTGTCAGGGTATCCTTGTCCCAGATATTTCTGCTTCGGTGAACATGGAAAGGATAGAAGTTCCCTATTTCTTTCCACACACACCTTCGAAATAACGGGTTGTTCTCTAGCCCGGTCAGGTGAAGGTGCCTCTCCAGAGAATTGTGTCCCGTCAGTAGACCGTCCGACAACCTCATTTCTGGCCTGTCAAGACCTAGCAGTGTTCTGCTTAGATATCCATCAATGAGGTAGTGTTCCTGTCTCTGTCCTCTTACCGTCTCTCTCCATCTGTGTAAGTGTTTTGATTGAACGTTTTTTCTTACGCTTTCTTTCCCATGACCTCTTGATATTCCTATCACCGGTTCTGGGCCCGTCGATGGAGTTCCAACTTCTCTTCTTGTAAGTTTGTCTGCTCTTTGATTCCTTCAACTCCTTCATGTACAGGGACCCAAACAAGTCTTACTTGCCTCCTACTAAGTCCAGCAGTAACTGGCTTCCCAGTCCAGCTTTGACGTTGTTCTTGAAGCCATGATGGCCATTATAATCTTCTGACTATCAGAACATATCGTAACATCTGTGCTCATGCTTCCTGAGTCCAGTATTCGTTTTGCGCATGCCAGTATTGCGTAGACCTCCATTTGGAAGACCGTAGAGTAGAGCCCCAGCGACAATGAGTATATTTTCTGTGTGTACGTTCCTTTGTGCATGTACTGAGTAGTGTTAAAACCCTCTGAGGATGATGACCATGTCATCGAAATGTACATAAGGGTAACGTATTAAACATAACTTACAATTTAGTTCTTTAGTTATTGTTTTTGTTCCTTGTTTTGTGTTTCGGGGTTTTTATTTAAATCAGTGTGATTTTGTCGCCACAGTGCTCTTTTATTTGTTTAATTAAGTATTATAATATCTTATGTATCGTCTATTCCCTCTCCACGCGCTTACTTGTCTATTACATACTATTAGCTGACAGGACAACGTTCAGAACATTATTACTATATTATAACTATTACATTATTATATTATAATATTATAATTATGTAATTTCAAAATATAATATAATATTTTTTGACAATATATAGACTTGTGTAATTTGTTGACCTTTATTCTCCTCTAATAATAATACTGATAAAAATATAAATCGGTCATAGAAGTTATCACTTCCAATCTGTGGTCTTAAGCACACCCAAAGTTTTTTCTTTGTTCATTTTTCTATTACTCAAAAACTATTCCACCTATTTCACTAAAAATTTTACAGTTTATCCATAGGTCTACCATTACCAGGCGTGTTTATACGTTACAATTACCACAATCTAAAAATGATTGAAATAGGGTAGCTACTCCTATACAATACAAATATATTGCACTTACTTCCTACAAACTATAAATCTAAATTTGTGTAATATTATTCTTAAATTACATAAAAACCATTTGCAATAATTCAATTACCTAAGTCAAAATAATGAAATAGAACAACTACCTTTAAAATTAAATCAAGCAATAGTGAAGCATTGTTGGGTCCACTAGTCTATGTAATAAAAATGAAATGCTGATAGTTGGTAAGCATATCACTTGAGAACGGCCAGACCAATTTGGCTGTTTTTTGCTTTAAAATTTTCGTAGTAGTCCGAATTAGGTTTTTATGAAAAGAAAAATTTAAAAGGTTTCCCGGAAAATTTCCAAATTCGGGAAAACTGAACATCCTTTTTTCTATGAACTTAAGACCATAACTCACGAAAACAGCTGTTCTAATAAAATGCTTAGTAACACATGTTTGTTTACATTCATTACCGTAACAACTTTACTTAGCATTTATAATCAGTTTATTATTCATCAAAACCAACAGCTTTTTTAGGTAAGATTTGTAACGCTTACTTCCTGCTGAGGAAAATTTGCCCAAGATGCTGTGTCGAGGAAATAACCCAGGGTTCGGGCGCCAAATAAATACAAATGGTTGGTTACAAATGGTTTACTATTGCCTCTGGTATGTACAATTAAATCGCTCTTACTCACCTTGTTACAGAAAATTTACCTCGTTGTATTCCCAGATTGATTTGGAGGTGGTCCTTTGGGGAAGGTGAGGACTCAGAGGGAGCTCAACACGCTCCCGTACCTGAGGGGGGTAGAGTGAGGAGTCAGAGGGAGCTCAACACGCTCCCGTACCTGAGGAGGGTAGAGGGAGGTCTCAGAGGGAGCTCAACACGCTCCCGTACCTGAGGGGGATAGAGTAAAGACTCAGAGGGAGCTCTCCCGTACCTGAGAGGGACAGAGGGAGGTCTCAGAGGGAGCTCAACACGCTCCAGTACCTGAAGGGAAAGAAGGACCTTGTGGATTGGCAGCCTGGGATAGAATAACTCTTGGAGCTGACCACTGCTCCTTACACACACTTACTCCAACTAATTATTGATTATCTTAGATTACTCTAGTAAGGTCTAATCTTATCTGCTTAGGTCAATATTAAATCACTTAATCAAGACTCTACTGGAACTATACATTTTTTTATTAGAAATGTTTCGTTCCAGATTGACCTACTGAAAGCAAACAAAATCAACTAAACATGCTTACTATATTTTAATTCAATTCAAACATTGGTTGCTACATAATATATATAAAAAAGCTTAGTTGGATCAAAAACTGAACATAATTTTAGGTTAGGCCTACAATGAACCAAAACACTTTTATTTGCTTTCAATTGGACTAATTTAGAATCAGGTTGTTTACAATTCTTCACAACTAGGTATCAGTCTTTCTAGATTAGATAAAAGCAAACAAAAGGTTTACTGTATTATCTATAAAGGTTTACAAACAATAAATATAAATTTGTGTAAGTACCTATATTATTAATAGGAATAAAAACCATTTTGCAATTCGATTACTTAAGTAAATGTAATGAAATGAAATAACTATCCTTTAAATTATATCAAATAATAACAAAGCATTGCTGGGCCCACTCTAGTCTATATAATAAAAATGAAATGCTGTTCCTTGGTAAGCACATCACTTCAGAACGGCTGGACCAATTTGGCTATTTTCTGTTTTAAAATGTTCGTAATAGTCCTAGTTAGGTTTTTATGGAAAGAAAAATTTGAATAGTTTTCGGAAAAGTTTCAAATTTAGGAAAAATTTTACAGTTTTTTTTTTTTTTTTTTTTTTTGTACGAACTCAAGACCACGAAGCTTCATATGTTTGTTTACATTATTTATGAAACCATAGCAACTTTCCTTAGCAAATTTATAATCATTTTATTATCCTATCTTCTAAAGCGAGAGATAATTGTCTGTCTGCTAAATGGATCTGGAATCTCCGTCTAAGGATTTTTGATTTTTTGATTATATATGGGGCTTTTGGCCACGAGAAATCGATTGGAAATGGTCACCAGTCTGGGAAAATTCGTTTTCTACGTCTTTTTATTAAATTAAAAAGTGAAATTTGTCCATTTTAAACAATACAAAGCACAGCTGATGCAAATGTTTTCAATGTCATTACAATAATCATCTGTTTTCTTTTAAACGAAGCACAGCTGATGCAAATGTTTTCAATGCCATTACAATAATCATCTGTTTTCTTTTAAACTTTATTTTATTAGAGGTAAGCCTCAATGTTGTATCTATTTATAGTTACCATGGCAACGAATACTTCTGCTAAATAAACATACCCTTTATTTAGTTGTTTAATGTTATAGACCTAACCTAAACGATGTTTACGGAAATTTGCAATAATAGTTATTGACGTGAGCGAACTAGGCCCTGCTTATAATCGAGCTTTAGCTCGGTCTCCTGGTATTTACATTATAGATATTAGCCCAGTCAATGAAGGTTTTTTGTCGCAACTAATTAGGGGAAAGCTGAATTTTGTTTATGTAATACACCCTTATGAGACATTTATTTTCTCAAAAGTCTCCGCCACTCCTCCTTGTGCTCCCCCCCCCAAAAAAAAAACTCCCCTTAAAGCTTACAAATGCTTTTTCACTAGATTGCTTACAAGTTCGTTAATACTCATCGTAGTGAATTTTTTATTTTTTACTTTCTCCCCCTATACCATAGTATATGGAGAAAGTATTGTATTCGTCAACATTTTCGAGTTTGAGTTTTTGGTGGAAATATCCGTTTTGGGCCCCCCTGAACCTAAAAAAGTGGTTTTCGGAGTGATGTCAGTGTGTGTGTCTGTGTGTCTGTGTGGATGTTATCAGACCTAGAGCCTAAACCAGTATTCCGATTTTTATGAAATTTGGTATAGAGGTACTAATCCACGGTATCTCCAGGCGTTTTTTCATTTTTGTAAATTTTTTATTTTTAAGGGTAATTTTCCCATATAAACTCTTAAAATAACGGAAAAATCAACTTTCTCAAAAACGGCACTAACGATTTTGATTAAAATTTTATAGTTTATTAGTGACCTAAAGTACTATAAACTGTAAAATTTTAATCAAAATCGTTCAAGCCGTTTTTGAGAAAAGTTGGTTTTTCCGTTATTTTATCGATTTTTATGGGAAAAAAACTTTAATACAAAATCACCTCTCCTACCCCACCCTACAAGTCACCGTGAATCTGTTTAATAATTTAAATATGTTTGTGAGAAAGTATGTGCCAGTTCCTGGTACATTTCAGTCTAGGCTTAACCTAAAATTATGTTTAATTTATTTTACCTGCCTTAACGGCAACATACACACAAACATGATTTATGTTTTTGTGTACATCTTTGAATGATATAAGTTTCATCTTTCAATTGTTGTTTTTTAGTTTTTCATAATGTTGCTTATTTATTGGTATTACAGCTGTTAGGCACTATGTGTTTAACGTTCAACTTGATCCTATGAATTTGTTCGTTGAAAAATATTGGCCACTAATGATTTTCTCTAAGCCAGCTGATTCCTTTTACTACAATTGTTTGTTCTTAGATGTACAATCACGTGTTTTAATAATCAGCTGGATACGGAAACTTAAATTGATGATAAAATACGTTTTAAAAAGTTCTTTTATTACATTCTAAAAGAAATTATTTCAAAAATGTAAGTAAATTGTGCAAATATAGAATGATTGATCTTTCATTTAAAACAAACCGCGTGTAAAATGGTTCAGTGGAAACCTCAAGTAAACTCTTCAAAGTTGAAATTATTCCCTATGTTAAATCTCCATAAGATAAGTTTATTTTCCATTTTTGATCAAATTAACATAAATATTTTCAAAATACAAATAAAACCTGCACATATAGAACCGCTAACCTTTGTTTTGGTACAACCCGCATGTAAATTGGTCCAGTAGAACGGTCAGGCTCGCTGTCAGGAGCTTTAAATTTGTTTCCTATGTTAAATCTCCATAAGAAAAGTTTATTT